>WYDE02231176.1:0-14671 GCA_009867175.2 Adela reaumurella
ACCATAGCTAGGAGGGGAAACGAGTTGGACACACTCTCTTGTATGAAGCGTAACGCTGATGCGGTTTCTAGGTGTATAATTTCACCGGCGTACCTACAATGACAGCACATTCCAACTTGTCTATTCAATAAACTATTGATCCTTCAACCCAATTTTGTATCGCGTTTTCTAATACCTACTCGTATTTACGCCGCCAATTATATTGGTCTAACATTGCGTCAAGGTAACCATTACATTGTGGCAATTAACATTGTAATAGAAAACATACGTTTTAATATGTTTATATAGCGTGTATAAAAAATTGTGGAACAAATAGAAAGGGGTGATTCTTTGTATGAACCTTAACAACATTATTTCTGCGACTTTTATAATTCGAGAAAAAAAGAACCATCAAACGTTTATCACGCCTAAAATTTGTGAAAAACATCATGCCAATTGTTTCGTGTTATACTTTTTAAATTACCACGGTCGTTGAACAACATTTTGAAAACTTCCGGCTCTTCTCGCGGCGACACACACTCGTGATTTCGACAAAAAAGTATGGGGAATTGATCATTTACTTCAAATTCCAAATTCAAATAATTTTGTTGCTAAGTTGGCACAATTGTTTTCTATTCTGGCGCGGAGTTTGAGCACAAACGGTCATTTAGTTTGTTTACAGCGCTCGATTTTGATACAATACTTTTTAAATTACCGCGGTCGCTGAACAAAATTTTGGAAACTTCCGGTTCTTTTCGCGGCGACACAAACTCGTGATTTCGACAAAAAATTAATTTAAATTAATTAAATTCAATTAATGTAAATTTAAATAACCGCGGTCGCCGAACAACATTTAGTTTTGAAAATGTTGCACGATTTTGATAGTTCATGTCAGGTGTGTTTTGCGTTTTTTAAAATGGATAAAAACATCGAACAAACAGGTTGCCTCAAATTTTGCATCGCAAATGGAATTTCGTGTTCCGAGTCGCTGGAAAATGTTACAGAAAGCTAAGCTAAGTGGTGGTAGGTGTTGTGCTGTAATTTAGTAATGTAATGCTGGAGTTCATGCAGCACAACACCGATTGCTCTGTTTACCCCGATTGTCGGTATTCAGCGTGAGTGCGGTATGTATGTATGTATAATATATATATATACCGCTACTTGCTTCTCATTACTTTCTTCACATTCATCCATTAATAATGACTTTGTTTGTGGAGTTTACATCGCTAACGATCGCGGAGTTAACGATATTGAAGGCGGAGGAGCGAAGGAGGTGTACTCTGCGATAAGTTGGGTCCGGGCGGGGTGTTTGTTCTGGACTGTGGGCCTATTGCGAGTTTGTACTGTTCACAGTGTTACACACGTATTACTTTCATACTCAGATGATGGGGATTGACCGGCGTAATTTGTCAAACCTATTCATACAAAAACTCGCCAAAATCAACCAATCAGAGAGCAGAGTCGATGGCTTTAAGGGGGTGTACAAAGCAAATCCATACTATGAGCTTACCTAGCCACATAGCTATGTTATATGTGCCCAATAAGTTTGAATATTGTCGCTGTAGATAGATTAGCCGAATCCTCGGCGAATATTTTTTTCTTTTTTTTTCTTAGTACTAAAAAAACATGCGAATTTTCGGAAAACCTCCAGTGATTAACTGCGGAAAACCTGTCGACTTTTTATTATATTTTATAATTTAAAAACATAGTTCTATTAACTAAGGCAGAAACACGTATGCAAAAAATTCACTTTTCACATGCAAATCCTCGATTTTTTTCCATCGATAAAATTTTCACGTATAATTTTTTTGTCAGTGATTAATCTGACCCTCTTCTTTAACACATACGTATT
The DNA here is from genome assembly GCA_009867175.2 of Adela reaumurella. Lineage (NCBI taxonomy): Eukaryota > Metazoa > Arthropoda > Insecta > Lepidoptera > Adelidae > Adela > Adela reaumurella. The sequence goes on from WYDE02231176.1 coordinate 1,832, forward strand.
TATTATTTTTTCTGCATACCTTAAAAAAGTTTTTAAAAATGTCGAACTAGCTCTGTACGCCCCCATACCGTTTCTGAATGGGTGATTTGGGTGAGTGAGTTTGAAGAATTACGCTGGTCGACCCCCCACCCTACAGAGCGTGTGATGTGCCGGGGATGTGTTAACGCCAACGGAGAGGCCAATAAGAGACATAGGTCTCTCTTTAGTTCACTTTCGTACGATATTATTGACTATAGAAGAGGCAAGAAGCGGCAGATGTATGTCAGGATCGTCGCACGTGGAGATCCGTTGTGTCTGCCCACCCTACTGGGAAACAGGGGTGATGCTATATATGTATGTATGTATTATTGAGTATACTACGAGAGTATACCCCGAGATTTAGTACGTATGTGGAGTAGTTTAGATTAGTCCACTTAGTGGGTAGGTGTGCTATTCAGTCTTCAATATAAAATGTTGTGTGTTGAACGCGCGCAAGCAACGCATATTGTGCGTAACACAACGCAAACAAAACTCATAATGGCCGCGCCGCAGGCTTCAGGCGACGACGACGTTGCCTTCAATAACAAAACGTAGGCGTTTCTGTGTACGCAGGGTAACACTGTAGGCACTGTAGTATTATGTAGTATCGGATTATAATGGAAACATTCTGCTAGTCGTATTCTTGATGTGAACATATAATGGCGCAACATGGGGCCAAGTAGCCTTTCACTTCGAAAGATAAACTGACAAAATGGTCAAAAAACCTCAAAAAGGGAAGCTAAAAAATGTTAAAAAGTCAAAAGTAAAAAAAACGTCAAAAGGTGGAAAAGTCAAAAGTCTTTCTTGGGCTTTATATTGTACCAGGACATAACAGGAAGGAGGTGTGTCGGTGTGAAAAACCGCCGTGATCAGTGTTTGGGACGAGTTTTTGGGAGCCAGTTTTGCCTCCGGAAACGTTCGAAATCCTATCCTTAGACATCCCATTTGCGAGCAGGTCCAGGTGGTCATTGTTGGGGATTTGGCTACACAGGAAAGTCGCTTGAAGGGGTAATGGGTCCGCCTTGGTAGTAAATGCACAAGCCAGCGTTTCACCGTCGTTGAAGTTTACTAAATTTTTGTCACCCCAAACCAACCCAACTGTTCGATGATGAAATTGAAAACTAAAGTGTATACAATACACACTGTGTAAATGTTTCCTAAGATAGACCGCTATGATTCAGATGACCTCAACTGACCTTTACATCTGTAAATTAAGTTAGTTTAGTAAATTTGCTCAATTTGACATCATCCTGATTCAGCAGAAGATTATTATAATAATAGATATAAGTCTACGTACGTATAATAAGGTCTACATTTTAATTTTGGACACTTTACGGATCCAACTAAAAGCATTGGAGGTAGGAATTTTAAAACTTTTTAAAGTGTTGCCATTTCTGAACGCTAGGGCCCCCAGTTGCCAGACCGAAATATTCTTGATGCCGAAAAAATAAGAAACACGACCAGCTTAATAATTATCATAACAAAATCGCGTGTTTTTTCACTGCCTCCTAGTGTATTACTTAAAAAAAAGGTTTTATAAAATGTTGGGTTCCCGCAATAATGAAATAAATAAAGACTTTTCTGCTTAGCATAAGGCGGACTTATTGCCAGAGGCAATCGCTTCCAGTCAACCTTTATACACCACTCCACATTCATATTATTAGTGTATAGGTTACCACACGGTGTTTTCCTTCACCGGGGTGCATTGTAATTTTGCATACAAATTTTAACCGAGATTTTAAAATCCGGAAAAATTGTTCGCATACCAGGTATCGAACCCACACGACCTCTCCAGTAAGAGGAGAGGGCTCACCAACTAGTCTAATCCGCAACACTGAACAATGTAATGGCAATTTATGTTTCTTTTGTTAACATTATTGGTGTTTTTCGTTACGCGCGGTGTGAAGACAAGATGTCTAACCGAAAGCCTGTGTGTGTAACTTTTATCCATTAAATGGTAACTTTTATATCTGATAGATAACAGAACAAGAACAGAATACCTTTTTCTAAGAACACACGTGTAATTTCTAAAAAAAGTACTTTGTCCATACATTCGGCCGAATCACGCCAAGCACTCACAATTTATACGGAGAAAATTAATTTTACTAGGTACCTATCGTTTGTCAGCAAAAAGTGGTTGCATTTCAGATATAGAAACTTACCATTTAAGTGATAACAGTTAATACAAAGAATACCTTATATGTATATGCCGCAGGTAGAGTGGCCGTTCTAACTACATATGAGGTTTTGCCAGTCGGGCGGCAGATTGTTGAACATCCTCAGATAACTTATCTGTTTGGTAAACTATTTATCTAAACATCCCTTATTTATTCACAAACGAGATGCTCACACACATGTGTATGCATGTGTAAGGAGTATGTGTTAGTTATCTGAGGATTGTGCAGGGGCGCGGGCGGGGAGTGAGTGGTGGGTGAGGTGAGCGTTGACCTACCGTTGAAGTACCAGGTGACGTTGGGCGTGGGCGCTCCGATGGCGCGGCAGCTGACGGTGGCGTCCTTGCCGTCCAGCACGGTGAGGTTGGAGGGGGGCGCGGTCATTACGGGCTGGGACGCTACGGCAACCCAAGCGCACACGTGGTCGTTAATCACTAGGTATATGTACATACTAAACTAACCGCTAGTCACTGATACGATACATTAAGGCAAATAAAGTCTATCAGTATCATGTGCAAAAATCAATTAAAGGGTGCAGACTATATACATACTCGTAAGTGACGTCAGACGAGGTGTCAATTGTACACACGCAAATTCCTTACAAGGTGACATCTGACGTGATGTCACTTGGACTGGAGGATAACATGCATCTTGATTAGCCTTGTGTACAATGATAAGCTAGTAAGCTTGCACGGCTTAGCAGCACGATCTTAGCAGGACCCACACATTGGCCACTTTACCCCAGTCACTTTATGGTGTAAAATATAGTGACCCAGCAAAGAAATCATAACAGCGATTAATTTTTTTTCTCGATTATATATTCTATAATCAATGTTAAATAAGAAAGATCTACCGAAAATTTTTATTTTTTTTTAATTGATCACTTTGTGGCTTTTTTGTTGTCTAAATAAAGTAATATTAATACTGATTCTCGGAACTGGTCTTTACCTTATTCAATAAAAAAAATAAGGATATTTATAATAAATTTAATAAAATTATTAAAAAAAAATTGAAATTTTTAGTAGGTTTTTCTAATTTAACATTGTACAATAGACATAATACTCATATAAAAAATAAAATCGCAGTTATGATTTTTTGCGCACCTACACGTAAAGTGACTACACTACTTATGCAGAGTTTAGTGCTTTGTGCGAGGCCGCGGGGCACGGAAATTAAAGGCTTCCATTAAGGTATTTCTAGCAGCATAGGTCCTGAAAACATCAAAAATTGGACAAAAACGAAGGGTAAATGAAAAAAAAATGTCACACTTGAAGTTACTGAAACATATTGTTAGGTAGTCTGGTATTATTTATTGTTGTAAAAAGCTTATGTTCATCAGAATTCCCAGACCAGTCACACAAATTTTGTTTCGTGTACTAAGTAATTGTACATTCGTGTATTAAATTGTTTGTATTAGTTTTGATGTTTTAAGGACAATATTACTGATATCCATAAACAGCAAGGTATGCACTTATTGTGCTACAAAATTTATTGATTTGTTGAAGCCTTTTCATTTCCTATAGCATCTACAAAAGCATATTACTGCCGCAGCCTTATTTTTCATAATGTTGGGAGATATCACAAGCATTACGATAAAAAATTACATTGAAATTGAAAAATTACAGTGAATTTAGTAAAATGGTAATATTAAAAAAATAATAAACACATTAGTAAAATGTCAGATTTCCTTGAATTTTTTTTCGAGTTGAATAAACATACCGCATGCACAATTAAAACTGTGCGAATGCACAGAAACTCCGTCGCAAATGTAAATGACAACTGAAACTACTCAAAATCCTTAGTCTATCATGGTATTATGTAGTTTGAAATTCTGAGTCAGGTAAAGAGAGAGATAGATAGAAAGATAGAGGTACAGACTAGGTTAACTGAAAATGCAATGTCTATTACAGATGCAAAGTTAAAGACACTGCGGCATCAGACTTGAAGCGAAGAAGTTCAGATGCCGCGCCGACGACGAACGAAGTCGGTAGAAAATTACTTTTCGCAGACTAAGTAGAGTCTCAGGTGTGTCGTACGCAAGTTTGACTTCTAGACTCTATCTAGACTACAGCGACTTGTTAGTGTGTAACTCTTGTGCGGAGTGAAATACGAGTTGTGCAAGTCTATTTACATTTTCAACAGTTTGGATAAACTGAAACAGTTACTTTAACAGACACACGAAATAATGTTCAGTATAAGTATATCTGATATAATATAAAATTAAAATAAGTTACAATCTAATAGACTTTAAATCTCACAGCATGCAACTTAAAGATACATTTCTGTAACAAAAAATCTAATGAATTGGTTAGTAGGCGTAATTTAAAAATAAGTGTTAATTAATTTTAAAACGTGCACTTGGTTTCTATTAAAAAAAAATGAAGCGTAAAATCTGAGAACGCAATTAAAGAAAACGTTAATATCAAAGTCGTAAAAATTCAGAAAAAAAAACCTCAACCGCGTGAAATAAAAAAATAACAAAGACAAAACTGTGACGGAAACTTCACACATCAAAACAAAGCTAGGTGGTATTAAAATTAAGATGGCTATCTATAAATAATAACAACGTGTGCAAAATGTATATCGATTTCTTACTGCCTGTATCGAATCTGAACGCCTTATTCTTTTTATCCGATGACCTCATTCTTATTAGCTTCAATTGACTGCGTGGAAAGCGGCTACGTTCCCTTTCTGCCGCATCCACAACACATTCGGTCAATCGATAATTACTTGCTCAACAACTATACAATTAATCACTAAAATAGGTAACAATACTCACTCTTTATCTTGAGCCAAGTGTGAACTGAAGCCTCGCCGGCCTCGTTGGAGGCGATGCACTGGAATATACCCATATCTTCCATGCGCACGTCGCTGACGACCAGGGAGCGGTCCACCTCGACGCGGTACCTGCCGCCGCCGTCGCTCAGCTCCGCCGTATCTGGCTCTCCGGCTTCCTCGCCCACGCTGCCGATTTTCCTGCCGTCGCGGTACCACGTTATGGAAGGCAGAGGAATGCCCTGGACGTCGCAGTCCAGAACTACGGAGTTCCCGAACTCTCCCAAAGTCTCCGACTTTAGACCGCTGATGAAATTAGGTTTCTCTATCACGGTGACGGACGCAGAAGCCGTAACGGTCTGATATCCTCCCGTCCTGAGGCGCACTTGGCAGGTGTATTGACCCGTATGCGTTAGGTTCGCGGAAATAAGGACGAGTGTTCTATTCCAAGGATCGTTGAAGTTGAATTCGACTCCTGCCGTGTCTATAAGGATGCCGTCCTTGAACCAGAGTGTTTCAAGTTCGTGCAGCGGGCGAGCGTTGGCGACGCAATGCAACTCTGTGCTCTCTTTGCCTTTCACCATCTTGGTATTTTCAGGCTTGATGATAATTTGCGGCGGTACGTCTTTATTAGAGTCTTCTCCGACTTTTAACGTTATGTAGGGGCTGTTCTCCACCTTACCGAGTTGTGTGTTGATTGCTCGCACCCTACAATTATCCAAAGGTTAGTGTGTGTGAGTGTGTATTTTAAAAGGAAACGTTTATTCGATCTAGAAGCAGGGAAGGGGTCGAGACGAGCCAGTCAAAATGCTACTAACCTGTACGCCTTCTCGTCCTCCTTAGAGCAAGAGAGTATGACGAGCTGGTGCTTGTTGCTGACGGCATACTTTAGGTCGTACTTGAGAGGTCCGTCCATGTCCTGCCAGATGACGGAAGGCTGAGGGTGGGACTCGATAAGGGGCAGATCGAGCACTGCAGCACCCCCAGATTCCACAAGAACAGTCTGTTCTGAAGTGTCCTCGAACACTCCCATGTCTGCGGAAGAATGTACAATGTTATGTAACTCATACTCCATTCACAAAATGATTCAGTCTTTTTAAAATAAAATATTCATAAAAAACATTCAAACTGATCGTTAAGCGTTCGTTCTCGTCTCGTCTATCGTATGTGATTACAGCACTGATGTCGAAACGATAATTATAGTTTCGTTACGTATGTATGAATGATGATGAAATATACTCGATGACAGGTCGGGGAGTAGCAACTAACATGGCTGGCTACAATCAATTCACGCATGAAAAATTCACAAATTATTGTGTCTGACAGATAAAGCTAACGCCCCTTGTTGATAGATAGTTCAAATTGCGTAGGATGCCTTCTTTTGTTGTTTATACGACGGCGTCATAATAATATCAAGCTATATGCAAGGAAAGCTTTTAAACAAGTGATAGATGGTGGGTGACAAGACCATGAAATAGGTTGCTGCTTAATACTGCTTAAGTATTTATTTATGTAGTTTAGCGAGTACTTTTCCTTGTCGTTTTCGGTGAGATAAGCATTGTAAATTATCCAACGTAGGAGTATATTAGAAGTGTGTCACATCCTCTTTTCATACCTACCCAAAGGTTAGTATGAAAAGAGTGCAATTGTGCACTATGCTCGCCTTTTGTAATCCTTTTTTTATTGGAGTACAATAAAGAATATATTCATTCATTCATTCATTCATATTTTGGGGTGAACGAGCATGGTGAGTTACGCTTGTCAAGGCGCAAGGTCTAGCATATTACTTACCTACCTTTGAAGGAGTAATCAACTCATGTTGAGTTCAGACCTCTCGATTTTCATCCACCTTCACACAGCAGACTTCCTCGCAGACTTCACTCTCTCTGTTAATCACGTCCTCGTACTCGACATGTCGACTGTTGGCTACAACCCTGCAATAAATGAGTATGAATAGAGATGAAACTTACAAGCGACGGTGACATGGTTCTTCTCGCTGAAGATGGCGCCGACGTCATTCCTCGCTATGCACTGGTAAGCGCCCGAGTCCTGCCGCTGCGTGTTGTAGATCTTGTAGAAGCGATCGTTGGAGTAGTCCCCGAGGGGCTGGCCGTTCTTGAGCCATCGGTACTCGGGCTGTGGGAAACCTGCGGAGCGAGCGACATTTATGAGTTGTGTTGTGTCGACGGCAGTGCCTTGTTAAGCGGGAACCGGGGAGAAACCTCGTAGCACGTTGCAAGTTGGAGATGACTTACGCGTATACGATCGATCACTGTATTCGAACAAAAGTAAATTTGTGATAGTAAAATCAATTAGCCATTCTCACGCTCATGGCAAAAGGGTAGAGGGGAAGGGCTACCGCCCCTCCCCACCTACTGGAGGCGAAGGCGTAGGGGACGGGAAACGGAAGCGGAGGCGGGAGATGACGGGACGGGGCGGATATAGCCGAGGGCTGAGGGTGGTGGCGGAGGGGAGAGAGGCGGGCGGTGTCGGAGGGGGCGGGAAGTATCGGTGGAGTTAAGAGGGGTCGGGAGGTGGTGGAGGGGGAGGTAGCGGAGTACAAGGTGCAACACAAGTGCTACACAAGTGAAAGGTACTTCGTTCCAACCGGGTGTCCCACGACACCTATCGTCTTTTTTTACCCGCGATGGAACGGAAACGTTGTACATTGATAGGGCTAGGTGAGCGGCATCTGCCGATAAAGGGGAAATCGACATGCTTGTTCACCCCTAAATATCCCCCAACGTTGATTGCATTAACGCTTTTGATAGGTTGATATTTTGGGATGAAAGAGCTTGGCGAGCTAGGCTTGTCCAGCAGGCGCAAGGTCTGGCATATTACCATAGATATTACTTACCTATCGCTGAACACTGCAGAATTTTGGTGCTCCCTTCCCTGACGATACTGTCCGAGGCCGAGGGTTGAGTGCTGAACCTGGGCGGTTGCAGCTGATCTGTAACAAGTAGAAACCAACGTTTAATCTACGCATAAGTGTAAACATGTATATGTGCATTTATGAGTACTGCACAGATGATTAGGGGGTCAACCGCAATTTATCACACGAGCGAGTGAAGAGACATCGCCACGATTTCAACCAATCAGACTGGCCGTGTCGAGTGATCTCGAGTGCGTTAACGCATACTTTTGGCTGAAACCTCTTCACTCACTCGAGTGATATTACGCCGGTAGCAGTCCTGCCTGTAGTATGTTCTCTCTCACCTTGCCTCGCCTTGTACCTACTCCACCTGTTTTTAAATGTAACGTCCAATTAATTATCAACTCTAAAATGTAAAGGTAATACTCCTTACAGTGTTACAATGTAACACGTATTGATCACACCACCACCACCACCCATAATACATGCAGGTGATACAGCGTTTCGCCCAGGATGACCGTCCGGGCTTATCCACGAGGCGTGTTGTACGGACAGCCATCCCCGCCTAGGACGACGACTCGACAATATAAGCTGTATTCGGTAGATTAGAGTGTGTGCTTCATTTTTACGTCAAATACCCACGTTCCTAATAAATAAGTGTAACACCATTGGTACGTCAAGATGCCGAAACCGAACATAAAAAATCGAAAGAGGTACAGTGTTCGAAGGCCAAATCATACTTCCTGTTGACAAAAGTGGGCCTCGAATGCAGAAAGATGTCGCACCTATAGACTCAAGAAGAAAGAAGAACGGGGAAGTGGCGCCAGCTCGAACCAGGTTGACGCAGGCGGTATACCTACGCTAAAATGGCAAACTTACATAGGCTTCTCACTGTTCCGCTTCGGCCGCATCGCTTTAGAAGCACTAGAATGTGACACCAGCACACGTGAAATGTACTGAGGAACCAGACACTGCTTTCACACAAAAATATGTGGTATATGTGAACAGTGAACTGTAAGGAGTGTTGCAGGCAGACGGAACGGCGCGGGGGGCGGCGGCGGCGGAGGCATAGGCAGTATAGGTACAAGCGTCGCGCGTCGTCGCAAACATCGAACATGCAATTCACGAAAACCTCTGCGTGCGGTAGTAAGTACTACTATAATGCACTAGACTACTCTTACTACAACCCACAGATTTTTTTTTTTAATTTTCAGGAAAAGTTTAAAAATATTTTAAAGATTCTATATTGATATATTATACGATATTGATTAGGGGGCCTAGTTTCTTTACTACCCCTGGGCACTTTCCCATTTTGCTACACCACCGCGCCCGCGCGGTTGCGCCGCCGCGCCTCCGCCCTAGTGTCGATGTCCGAAGCGGCACCTTCGTAAGTCGAGAGAGTTCTATCTCAAGCCGCATAATCTATGTCTACGTACACACTGCCCACATCCATGTTGATTGTTCACGAAACCGTGACTTATCCTGCCTATTTATTTATAATAATGAAGTTATAAATATAAATTATACATAGGTACATATATCAATTTTATTAGATACGGTTTACGTTGGAAGGTACGACTGGTATTAAGAGCGCACGGATGTGAAAGTACTTGTCGTGAAGAATTTATCCAGTAGGTATTTCCTCAACGATATTTAATTAGATTAAATTAAGTAGGTAGGTGTACATTATTAGAATTGTAAACAATTACCTAACCGACACGCCGACTACCTACTACTTACCAAAAAATTGCTTACCACGAAAGCAAAAGTCTGAAAAGTTCAAAGCTTCTAACACCAAATCATGAAATACTCACTTAAATGACGATAGTGATATTTTGCAAAAGTATTGTTAAACTATTTATATATTATTTGTATAAATAACTGATGCTAAGCATCCAATAAATAATTTTACAAATCGTATGAGCAGTTTCTTTCAATACCTTGTAATATGTGTACCATACATACCCTATGTACAATACCTTATACTACATAAGTAAATAAACAAAATAGAAAATTACTTTAAGTACATAATGCAGCAGTCGCGATTTGCGATACTTCACTCTTCATCAAATCTTGTGGTCTAGGAGGCTGTGAAAAAAACACGTGCTTTTGAAATTATTACCCTGGTCGTGTTTTTATTTTTTCGTCATCAACAATATGTCGGTCTGGCAACTGGGAGCCGTTGCGTTCAGAAATGGAAACCATTTAAAAAGTTAAAAATTCCTATCTCATAAGCGTTAGTTGGATCCTAAAAGTGTCAAAAAGTAAAATGAAGAATACATAGATAATTGTAAAAATTAAAACATTAATACATCGAAACAAATTTGAGCTTCAGCATGGTAGACGATTCTGAAAAAGGATGAAAAAGTGTCGAAAAAGTGCGCTTAAGTCCTTTTCCAAACTTGAACGATCCAATTTTCAAAGTCGTCTGGAAGGCTGAAGTTTATAAATTTTTCGAAGTTTTAAATTTTTACCAATTTCTATGTATCAAGGTCTTTATTGTACTTCTTGACACTTTTCGGATACAACTGACAGCTTTTGAGATGGGATTTTTTTAACATTTTAATGCGTTGCCATTTCTGAACGCAACGGCTCTCAGTTGTCAGACCGACATATTCTTAATGCCGAAAAATTAAGAAACACGAGCAGCGTAATCACTTTCATTACGAAATCCCGAGTTTTTTTTTCACTGCCTCCCAGTCTACTGTGGCAGAGTTTTTTTTTTTTTTTATTGAAACTGCCATGGATTGGCTATATCACCTACAATCCGAGATGTGAGCCCATAACACCAGGTGAACTAGGTGCCATGCCAGCGCTTCCCCCTTTGATCGTGCCGGCTACACTGAACTGGTCGGAAAACACGAACTATTTACATCGGCCGTTTCGACCGACGTTTCATTCAGTGCGGTGGTACCATCCCGGGCGGGTTAATCCCTACCACCAAGTAAGATTAGGAGGGAAGGGACCTTGTAAGAGTGTAACCAAAGCATAAATATGCCCGTCCTCGAAATTTTGCATATAAATAAAGAACCACTTTGTGATTCTTTAGAGTAGCTGTGAGATGTTCCGAGCCCTAGGCTCACACCATCTCATAGAATTATACCTATTATATCTGATAAGCAATAATTTTTCCTATCATGCCACGTTTTCTACATATTATTTGCAAAAATAATTTTGTCTCACCACCCCCGAGGAGATACATTTGGTTCCCATTTACGAGGCGCCGAACTGGCGTAACTTGATATTTAGCCGTCCAAGATATCGAAAATTCTATTTTATGATCTAAGAAGGACCATTTCCATAACATCATTTAAAACGCTTGGAAAAAAATTTACAAGTTTAAAATTCCATAAACAAACACCGTCGCTCGCACACTAGTCAACATGTTTATCTGTCTCGCTCGCACAAATAATATCTGTCCATAGGTGTAAGGAAACAGATGCTACACGAACGTAAAGAATTTTGGCAGACCTAATCGCTATTTCGCACGTAATGACCGTGTCAACATATTACTTGTACCGATGACTGCACGTGTGAACAAATGGAGAAGTTTGTAGTCGCTCGCTACCATAGGAAACACATACCTCTGGATTTAATAACACGTTAGAAATAGAGTTCATAATAATTATGCGATTATCTCAACATTAATTATTAATGTTCAGATAATTGCATGTCTGCCTGCTGTGGCGCGAAAAAAAGAACACGCGGAGGAGATGAAGAAATGTGAGGGTTGCTGTCGGGGTCAGTCGGTCGCGGGTCGAATCGCGGGAAGCGCGTATTCTCTCCGAAAATTATTTAGACGATATCGATGATATGACGATATAGATAGAATATGTTATAAATTTGACTGATTTAACTTGATTGGTTTACGAGATATTTGAGTTTATGTCAAGATCGGCGCTCGACGCCGCCGCTGCGCGCGAAAAAGTCTATTTACATCTGTAAAATTTCTTGTTTTAATGGGTATACAATTCTTGAGGCGTCTCGGAGAACGAAAGCTAGCAAAAATATTTCGGCTCACTTCATTCACTTGTGCATGAGAGATTTTCATCGAAGATGAGCACTAGGTTCTTAACTGCACTGGTACGGATACGGACGATACGGAATCACGACTCCATTGTATATGACCTCAGGCAAGGAGGTCCGATCAAGTTTAGCAATATGCTTGGAGTTTTCAATATATAATGATCGCTTGAGATTTTTTCGGATTACAAGAAGACCGAATCTGGTTGCCCAGTCCAGCAGGGAATCAAGGTCAACAGAGCAGCCGCTTGGCTGATGTCCTCCGAGAAAAAGTGTCGATACATCTGCAAATCATCCGCATACAGGTGGTAGAATGAGAGTAATAACACTACAACAGTGTTGATGAAAATTGAAAACAATAATGGAGAAAGTACGCCGCCCTGGTGTGGTACACCAGCTGAGACGTCACACCAGTCCGAAGTTACATTTTCTATGCGGCGAAGATAGGAAGAGAACCAATTAATTACAGCCTGTGAAACATTAAGAGTATGTAGGATTGCAAGAAGATTTCAATTTCCCCTTAGGCGACTTTGACTTCAATCCTAAAGCCAAGCCAAATCCTAAAGCCAAGCCAAACCCTAACCCCAACCCATCAGACTTCCATGCAACCCACATCCAAACCGCAACCCAAACTAAATTTCAAAAAATAATATTTGACATGTATAACTGTCACTTCATATGATCTATATGAGTGTATCAATCAGTGGGAGGTTGCAAACTGGTTTCATTGTGATCACATATTTGACTCATAAAGGATGCGAGAAGGCGCCAAGACGCCTTTACGCCATCCCGCCTCAGGAGGGCAATTAGAAAAATAAATAAACAAAAACCCCTAAGCAAGATTCCAGGCTTTTTTTTATTTAAACTGACACGGATTACTGCATCACCTAATGGACCAGTTTTCTCGTACCAGTGATGTCAGCCTAAACACCTTGGTGAATTATGTAGGTAGGTGCCATATCAGCGCTTCCCTCA
>WYDE02231395.1:0-14660 GCA_009867175.2 Adela reaumurella
CTTGCAGCACAACACCTATTGCTCTGCTTACCCCGATTGTCGGGATTCAGCGTGAGTGATATGTATGTATGTATGTGTGTAAATGTTTGAAGATACACGTGTGTACATGCATCTTCTTATTATTGTGTTTCCTGTCGTACATAAATGTGAATAATAAAGTTTTCATTCATTTATTTAACAGGAGTTAGGTACCTAGGTATACTAGCGAAAAGTCTACACATTGTTTAAAAATATTTATCAAATATATCGAAGATTTGTGACCAATTTGACTGCTGAAAGGTCCGCAGTCAAACGTCGAGATGTGAACCTAACGTCGACGTAATTGCACCTACAACACCGGATTATCCGCGATTGTCTTACAAACATGTGTAAAACCAGTGAAAAACTAAAAACAGTGCTATGCTCAATATGTTGTCACTTGGAGCATGCCTGTTCTCCACAATGAGCACCCGTTCACGAGCATCACCCCAGGGCAAGTCATCGCCTCCCTCATCCATAGTGTAGCCGTGTAGATCTCAATGTAAATAAAATTCTATCTAGGAGAAATTGAAGGGAATATCATTGCATGGCATCTTATCTCACATGAAGTAACATAACTTTAAATATTGATTGATGACATATTATTGACTGTTAACATATAACAAATGTATGCGTTGTTAGCTTTAAAAAATCGAATATAAGTTTTTACCAATTTTGGTTTTTATTTATTGACAACTTTATATAATATATTTGTAAAAACACAGCTTTTAAGATATTTCGGTTCTTTATGAACCGTTGTCAGTTAAGTTTATTAAAATATATAAAGCTTTAAAGAAATACTTAAAAATTTAGGATCGCGCTCAGTGATATGTCACACACCACACTTTAAAACTTCTCCAAAATTCTCCATTTCCACACCACGTGTAGCCTCAATAGAATTTGAATAATACTTGGACGTCGATATCTTCAAAATTAGATATAAAAACGTACTAGATCACTCATTCAGAATTTATAGACCAACCTCTCTATGTAATTGGTTTATTTCTCGCTAGAAAAACATTCCGATTGGTTCGTTTCGATCTAATTACGGAAGGTGACACCCATTTAAATTAATTTGTATGTTTTTTCCTTTTAATAACAGCATGCCCGAGGCACTTGTCGTTGTCTCCTTTTGTGTGACGAAAAAATTATATTTTTATTTCATCTTATTAAAGTTAGTAATGAATGGTGTAATAGTCCTTTCGCCCGTTGACATTTTTCTGAAGAAAATGTTTATCGATTACCACTATGAAATTATTGAATAAAATGCTCTAGGTCATCAAAAAATTATGTTAAAGTCGCAGAACACCGTAATAATATGCTAATATAGCACTCTTATTTAGCCAACCTTTAGGGTGAGGAAAATATAAGTAGGCGTAAACAAAATATCAATAAACATCAATGAAACTACACATAATACACAGAATATGTGTATACGTAATATATAAAAAAAAACATGAATTTTGTAAGTTGGTCAAAAAGTTTTTTTTTAAAAAGACTTTTCTAGGTTATATTTATTATTTTCATGTTCTAGTCCTTACTTCAATTACCATAAGTAATAGTAAAGCCATAGGATGTGGAGATACAAAGTTTTAAGAACAGTCGAAATTCGAGCAGATTTCAGAAATTCAATTGAAATGAACTAGTCTTATAAACTTGTATGGCCACATTCTATTGTCAATTCTATTGTATTAATTGTGGTTATTGAAGGAAGGAGTAAAACATATGAATAAATAGACAAAAAAAAATCCCTCGAAAAGTTAATTTAAAAATAAAAACATTTGAAATTTTCTTGAACTGGACAGATTTTTTTGTTTATGGATATTTGCGATATCTAAAACTATTTTGTTTTCCAATAGAATTTAATATAAAACAATTTCATAGTTTTAATCTGTAAGCTTTCGTAAATAAAATGTACACCGGAGTAAGGACTATAACGTGTACGAGACAAATAAAAGAGTGCACAATTAATTATTATTGAACATTTAAACTAACGAATCTTTACAACTTATAAATGACATAGTCTGACTGTCCGGTATTAGTGTGTCGTTTTATCACTTTATTCGCAATAAACATCGGAACCGCAGCATCAATTTATTCGTATTTTATACGCCAGTACAACAAAACAGTAGGACAAGTTTAAAGATGAAGAAACGGGTTATGGAGAAATCGATGTTCGCTATTACTTTGATTGATAAAATCCGAATCGAGGGTACATATACTACAGAAGCAAGGTTATTCTGAGTTTGCCTGTTGAAGTGGTAGTTGGGCGGTCATCACTTCAAGATCCAGAGCAAATAATTGTTTAGGCAGACGAGTGCTCGAACGGAGACAACGTTTAGGTAAATGTAGCGTAGGACGCTACACAGATAACGAAACTTTACGATCTTAAAATACAGTACGATCAAAGGGGGAAGCACTGACATGGCACCTAGTTCACCCGGTGTTATGGGCTCACACCAGACGTTGTAGGTGATGTAGCCAAACGTGTCAGTTTCAATAAAAAAAAAATAATACAGTAATTGAATGAGGAGAGGGGAAGACTGTGTGTGGTGTCGCGCCTTGGTATAGGCCTACATCCATCTGCTTGTAGGAAATGGCAGATGAGAATAATAGATAACATAGCAATACATAAAAAATTAAAAATTAAATACCTAAATTAAAATGTTTCTGCTTAGCACACGGCGGAATTATTGCCAGAGGCAATTACTTTTAGACAATCTTTAGGCGCTACATACACATTCGTATTGTTTGTGTATATTACGGGGGGTGCACTCACATAGTCACATAACGAGCTATGCAACAATTCATACTTTCCGGGAATGTTTATCTATGTATTCTTTTTCTATATGAAAGTAGAATTAATGCAGTTGAAATGCGGTCATTGATAAACATATGTGTATAAACATCTTTGAAAGATGTCAGGAATAAATGTATAAGACAAGAATGTGTATCGAAAAAAGATCAAGGATGGAGAAAGGTATACTTAGATGGTTTGGATACATGGAGAGAACGGATGGTAATATAATGACCAAAGAATTATGTGTATGCGAATGTGGAAGGAAGAGTTGAAAGGGGCCGCCCGAGTCGAACATACCAAGACCAAATACGTAATATTTTACGGAAAGGGACGGTTCGCAGCACTCGTAACCGGCGCGCATGTATGACGGGGGATCATGCAAAGGATGTAAGTCAGGAACGTGGAACAGGCTGGAATTGAGGGAAGTGCTGACATGGCACCTACCCACATAACTCACTAAGGTGTTTAAGCTGATATCACTGGTACCATAAAAGCTGGTCATTAGGTGATGTAGCCTTCCGTGTCAGTTTTAATAATAAAAAAAACGTGTCCATTATGGCACAATTTTTTCTGCGGGGAACAGGCGTGATTATATGTATGTACGTATTTTTCTGTATCGTAACAGTAAAACAACTTGTGGATATAAGTAAAAATAATTAAGTAAAGATAATTTAAAACACGGACACGTGTTATATTTTCACCAGAACGCATTCACCACCATACAAAATTCTGAGATTACAAGATCTGAGATACAAGAGATTCTGGCTTCACCAGTATACAAGTAAAATTATTAAAAGTGAAGAGCCTACTTTACCTCGATCTCACAGCGCGACCTAGCAATGCGCCTTTACTAAAGCGTCTCCAACGCAGATCTCACATCATAAACCAAGCCCAAAACGGTATACTCCTCTCCTGACGCAACCGAAACCTTATTCCGAGTATTAATATAAACTTGGCCGGTTAAGACGCTATAAAAGTATATTTACTCCGTCACCTAATCGTCAATTCGCCTCCGCGACGCGAATGCGCAATCGTACAGTTGTCGGGTGCTCTTACAATTACTTAATGAACTATAAATCGCACCTCTTATGCACTAAGGGTCAGTTCACATGGCGTGAGAGCGGACGGAGAGAACGCAGAACATGGAGCGAGCTGATAGACAAGCCTATTCTCTTAACCGCTACATATTGACCCGTTGTCGATTGTCAGAGTGGAACAGAGCACGCGCGAAAGCAGAACATGTGTAGCTAGGATTGTGTAATGCATTCTGTCGAAAATAATATAAGTTCTTGAACCAAGTAATAGATCGCATATAATTTTTTTAATATTTTAGATTTATAAGTAAACTGGCAGAGCCGCGGCTCGAAGCCCCCAAACGACAACATAAGGCCATCCGGAAAAGCGTGAAAATGCTCAAAATAGAAGAAGAAGAATATGATTGCTGGAAAATTGTATATCCTGCCTCGCGACGACCGCGCGGCTAAATATTTGCTCACTGCTCCGATCCTCGAAGGAATACCGTGATTGTACATACCCTATCACCAACATCAGTTGTTGCAGAATACGTAAATGAAAACCCCATGTGAATTAATTGAGTAGTTCTTGAGTTATAAACGAACATAAAATCTCGAAGACGGCAGCGCACTGATAAATTAATGACTTGCCTACTTACAGATTTTCGGCTTATCTATTAGGATGAGGCAAATTAATAAATCTTCGATGAAGTTAAGGCTGTATGACAGGAGCGTGTCGAATAGCGCTCGATTGTCTCTGCCTACTCCTCCGGGACTGAGGCGTGATGGTGTGTTTCATGGATTTCAGATCTATTCGCTGACCTGTTGTGCGTTTGACTACTTAACATTTTTAGGGTTCCGTTTAAAAAAACCGAAACTCGATTATAATGAAGCGATTTCACCTGCCCGTGTTGTTTTATCTGTTCGCCCGATTTCAAAAAACTCGAGTAATACTGAAGTGAATAAGCGGAAACTTGGATGGTATGCGTAAAATTTACATGTAATTACGGGAAAATACGAAATTATTTAATATAAGTAAGTATATAGTTAGAAGAAAAAATACGTGTAATTTTTTTTTATAAAATTAAGGGGGTTATCGCTAGTATCGCTGTTTTTTTTTATACGGAACGTTGCGTGTACGAGTCCGATCCGCACTTGGCCGATCTAATTATTTTATGAAATACTCAAGCTTATTTTTTTAGATATCTCTGAAATCACTGGTAATTTATTCTTAATTCCCCAATTCCCGGTCCATGATTCTTTCTTAGAGTGTCACTAGGAGAAGTTATGTGTAAAATTTCAGATCGGATCCCGGGAACCCACTGCACAGACAACTAAAACGGACTACATCAACGCACATCCAGAATTCTACTATAAGACCCGTCACACATTAAATTAATATGTAATATGGGAATTGGCCAAAAATTACCTGTAAAATATTCCGATTTCTATGCAATGTAACTTCAGCTTTAAAAACACGGAGTGTGAGCGGAGAGGCTTACAATTATTATTTTATTCAACAGAAGACATTTGCCGTCCCACATCGCACTGTGTGAGGAGAGGAGACCATTGCTCTGATGTGTTTAGGATCGAGCTCACTACGTGATAATGGTAATGCTTCCATTATATTATCATTATTTTATTATTTAAATACGGCAAAGTCGATCGGCCACACGAGCTGAATTGCTCAAGATCTCCAGAATGTAATCAGAACATTATCAGAGTCGTTGGCTCAGTGGTTGCGGTATTCTGTATTGGATTACCGAAGTTAAGTAATGCTGAGCGCGGTCAGGACCTGGATGGGTGACCGCTTGACCGTTGACGCTGGTCGTGGTTCGGATTCCAAGTTAAACTGTAGGTCCCTTTCCTCTCCTTACATGGTGGTATGGTAATACCCGCCCGGGTTGGTACCACCGCACTGAATGAGGATCGGTCGAAGCGGCTATAAAGCATAGTTCGTGTTTTCCGTCAAGTTCAGTGTAGCCGGCTGGAATTTCGAGGGAAGTGCTGACATGGCACCACCTACATAACTCACCAAGGTGTTTAGGCTGACATCACTGGTACCAGAAGAACTGGTACATTAGTTGATGTAGTCATCCGTGTTAGTTTCCATAAAAAAAATCGAAAGTGACATAAATGTAGAATGCATACATACATACATATACATATCACTCACGCTGAATCCCGACGATCGGGGTAAGCAGAGCAATCGGGGTTGTGCTGCAAGAACACCGGTAAATTACAGCACAACATCGTCCACCACATTTCGCAAGTTATTCGGACAAGATATCAAGCAGCATGTTAGGCACGAAGACCCACATACTGCATGAATGGGTAGAATGTTAGGAGTACCATGCCAAATGTAGAATGCGTTCTACGTAATGGCTATGGTCCTTATACTGATATACTTTCCGATATATAAATCTGCCTTCTCTTTTCTAATCATCCTCATTTGTATGATATGTATGATATGTTTGTTCATATGTCTTTACCTATGAAATAGGAGAGTGTACGAAAATTTTAAAATATAAAAATTTTGGGTATTTTTTTATTTTAGCTAATCAAAGTACTAGCCCAAATTATCTAAACAATTTTGCCATTTTGATGGCAGTTTGTTTATCCCTTTACTGTGGAGGTCTGCTGGACGAGAGGCGATGAAGTCAGCGAAAGCGTTTTGAATTTTTTCCCAATAAAAAAATTGTTTAAATAAAAAAAAAGTATGTTGGGGCAAGGTCCGGTGAGTACGGTGTAACTCTTGTGGCTTTGCGATGGTCTGTCGTGAAGTGTGAGCTCGCGGGTTGTCTTGAAGAAGCAATGGGGAGAGCGATTGACCAGTCTTGTTTGTTGAATTGCGAGCTTCTCCATCATTGTTTGCAGTTCTTTGCAATAGAAATCTGCCGTCACTGTTGTGCCATTCGGTAAGAAGCTGTGATGTACAAGTCCGGACTGGTCCACCAAACAGTCAACATCATATCCCTATGGGTTATCATTTTTTAGCGCACTGATTAGGTGCTGTACCCGGATCCACCCACCGCGACGAACACTTACGGTTGTCGTATAGGATCCACTTTAAATCGCAGGTAACAATTCCATTTAGAATTCCCTCATTTCTATACCGATTCAGTAGTGCTATGCATGCATCGACGCACCAGTCTCGCTGATGGTCGCTTAGTTCGTGTGGCACCCACTTTTCTAGATTTTTAATTTTCCGATTTACGCATGTGCTTCAATATTGGTTTGACACTAACTCCAAAGCCAGCAGCAAGCTCAGCCGTAGATAGAGTTGGATTCGCTTCCATTATCGCCGTCAATTCGCCGTTGTCGAAAATAGTTTTTTCATTTCGCGCTTTTTTCCCATACTCGAGCGTATTTGCAATAACAACAAAAATTTGTAAAAAATTTGCCTAGTATCAAACAGCCTTCCAGAAATCACCTATATCGGCGTATATCGTATATCGTGTATCGGCGGTACAACATAGTACATCGTTAGATTGGCCGAGCGGCCAAGAGCACTCCTCTCAAGCGGGAGGTGCGGGTTCGATACACACTTTGAGCACAATATTTATAACTTTACAACTTGTGCTAAATGACTGCTGACACTACGGTGAAGGAAACCCATGGTCGGGTGGAAGTGTATGACTAAAATCCTCTCATATCACGTAAATGTGAGAAGCTTGTACGCAGCAGTGGAGCGAATAAAATGACTGCAAAAGAAAGAAAAGAGTATATCGTGATTATCATGAAATGAGTTGATAATGACGACGGAAGCGATCTAAGTGAATCACGGCGCTATTCAGAATTAATTAAACGAAACAAGGCCGATCTCAATACGGAAGATCACGAGCAGAGTGCATCCAAATAATTTAATTAATCACCCACAAAATATGATTAAGTATATTCTCTCCGCCCTCGGGCCTCCTTCGAGAGTCATTACCGGAGCTCCGGTACACAGAGAAATTGAAAAAGAATTAATTTCCAAGCGTGGAATAATTACAAATGCTCCGGGGGCAATATGGGACGGAATGCAATAAGAACTCGCCTCATTTCTAGAAGGTCAAACGAAGGTGTAAACGGCGCAATTTCTTGAGAATATCATTAGAAATAATTGCATTTTAGAATATTTACTTATACGGTCGAATTATGGATGTATGTATGTATTCTTTATTGTATAAACCTTAATAACTAAGACTATACAAGGGGCGAGTCTAAATCCCGTACAGGCTTTATGGTCATGGGGTTTGAGAGCTGACAAGTGGGCATACAATAGAAGAGTAGAGAGAATATTAATAGAAATAAACATAACATTAATAGAGTAATATATAGAAAGTTAAAAATGAATTTGAATGAAATTTCAGAAAAGGAAAAATTTATTAATTAGTTATTTAAGGTACTTCTAAATTATTAAATTAATAAATACAATAATCAAGTGTAAAAATATATTTAAATATAAATGTAGTTACATAAGATAGTATGTATTATAATCAATATAAATAAATAAGTATATAGGTATGCAATTATATACACATATACAATACAGCATACATCACGCAGGATTAAGTACTTAATTAATATTTGTATAAATATAATATAAATCCAATAATAATATATATTTATTAAATAAATACATTTAGTAGTAGTTCGAGCTAGTCAACTAAGAAGTTATAGTTTGTAATGAATATAATAAATATCTCGCCTTTCATATGTATAACGAAATCTGTAAAGAACTTTATTCTTCAAACATTCTTAATCAATTTCAGCATTAAGTGTGTCACAAAGGAGGGTGAGTTCTATACAAATTTCTTCACCTCGAACACGTTGCACAAAGCCCGCATGAATCGTTGAACCTAAACCAGAATCATTAGTCAACTTTTTTAATTTTTTTTGCCTACCCCCCTTTTCCGCTACGGTTACTCGCTTTGTCAGTGACGGCTCAGTGTCATATGTAGAGTCGGCCGTGATAATAGCAGGGTACTTTACATCATTTATCAAGTCAGAAGTAAGGGATCATTGTATTTTGTGATTAAATTCTTTGGAAGTGCGATTTGATTGTAAGGAATGCTGCAATAGTGTCCTCTGTTTGACAACAATCTCTTTGGGTATAAAACTATCTGTAACTTCTATTGAACGATTAAAATTCAGCTCTATGTGAAAAGGAAGTGAATTTAAAATTCTCCAGAGAGAGAAGTTAGTGAGATTCGAGGAATTACCGACGCAAAGTTTGCTTAAAGATTTTCACCTTGTGTATTTCACAAGCTCGTAGGTTTAAATGTTTTTGTCCAATTGACGGGTAAATCCTCAAAATGACAAATGAAGCAGTTAATCGATTTTCTCTGCGTTTCATTAACTTGACGAGAGAATGCTAATAGTCTGAATAAATAAGAGTTACGTACGCATGTCAAGTATTTTAGAATCCTCTGTCACATTTTTTTTTTATTTTATTGTTTCAGCCTTGTATTGCTATTACGGGTGTCAGATTGGCCGAGCGCGCAAGAGCACGCCTCTCAAGCGGAAGATGCAGGTTCGATACCCATTGGGAGCACAATATTTATAACTTTAGAATTTGTGCTAAATTGCCGCTGACACTCCGGTGAAGGAAAAGACTTCCAAACCGGCTGATCACCGTGGAAGTGTATGATCAATATACTCTTTTATCATGTAAATGAAAGATGCCTATACCCAGCAGTGGGCGAATAAAATGGCTACAAAAGAATGAAAGAGAAGAAAGATTTATATTAAACCGTGCAAGTAATTATAATTTTTTTATTTTTGAAAAAGCTTACAATATGTAGGCTTTCTCATCCCGTCAATCTAAAAAGTGGAAGTGTTTTTAAGTGTTCCGTTTCTAAAAAAAGAAATAAAAGAACCCTTATACGATCACTTTGTTTTCCATCTGTCTGTCTTTCTATCAAGATCTTTTTTCTCAGGACCGGGTAGAGGTATCAAGATGAAATTACAATCAAGTACTAAGGTCTATGATTCCTTGGAACTGTAAAGAAATTAAGCATTTAAGTCAACCCAATGAAAAGGTACTGTAATTTATGTCAAAGATTTTGATCTTTCCAAATGCCGTGTTAAAGGGCGACAGGCTCGCCACCTCTCAATTTTCTGGTCCAGGTGGCGAAGTTGGTATCGCAGTGGGAGCTAAGGCCAAAGGTCCTGGGTTCAAACCCCGGTTCGGACGTTTTTCTTTATTTTTTTTCCGTATTTTTCTGATTAAGAAACAACTCACTGTCCTAGACAGCAGGAAAGTGTTTTAATTTAGAATAATTTTGGTTTTTTATTGATTATTTTATTTATAGTTTTATGACAGATCTGTTTTTGACGTTATTGTTATTGCATTAAGTTCCATATAATTATGAAAAATATTAATTTATATTCACAAACCAACTATATTATGTAGGTAGAAGACACCGTACCAATGTTACATAATACACGTCAGATATAACGATGCCCTCTACAAATTTTAAGTTATAATTTCTAGAAATTAAAATTTGAAACAAAATATTTTTTTTTTATTTTGCAGTAATATTTTTTAAATTAACAAGTAACCGTTTACTTGAGTAACTACATACGTACATGCATATCACTCACGCTGAATCCCGACAAGAGCAGTCGGTGTTGTACTGTAAGAACTCCTGTAAATTACAGCACAACGTGTAACTACTAATTTAATATATGGTATAGGCATATCTTACATTTTTGTTTCAAACGCATAAAAAACTCGATAACTTACTAATTCTGCAATACTTCACGAACAATCGTCTCATCCAGCAAGATTCTAAACGTACCTGGAACAAAAAAACGTTCTAACATTAATAGAAACAAATGATTATGTAAGCGTCTCATCGTATTTGGTTAAATGCCATATATTAGCATAGAGTGCCTGCGCCGAGATGGATAAAGCTCAGCTATAAATTGAATGCAGACGTATAAAGTTGTGTGGATAGCTACAATGTTTATAGCGGAGAAGGAAATATTTTTTTTATTACGATAATCGATTCCGACGACCCATAAAGTAGATCAGATTGAAGGGAGCTTTGCCATAGACCTACGAAAGTCTGCGAAAATAATGGAATCGTCTTCCCAGTAGACGCTAAAGTTTTCATAAAATAAACATTGTGATTTTTTTCTAAAATCTTATGAACACGATTTGTTTGGGGGGGAGGGGGGAATATTGATTTAAATATTACTAATACATGTGAATAACGTACAAATAAGATTTCTGTAAAATAATAAAATGATTCATATGCGCTCCTACATACTAGTGGAATAAATAAATAAATTATTAAAATTATTATATAATAAAACAAATAGTTGTTTAAAATTACTAATTATGTTGGTTAAAAGTGAACCTACCAAATAGCTTTGTCAGAGTGACCAAGTGTATGGTTGGCAAACGAGTTGTTTTAACCAACAAGATTTATTGATAAAAACAACCATGCGCTTGGTCAATTTAACAAAGCTGTTTGTTAGGCTCATATTTAACCAAATATTTTTCTCAGTGTATAATTTTCTTATTTTTTGTATATATCTTTTTTTTTTATTGAAACTGACACGGTTTGGCTACATCACCTACAACGTCCGTGTGTGAGCCCATAACACCGGGTGAACTAGGTGCCATGTCAGTGCTTCCCTCTTTGATCGTGCCGGCTACACTGAACTGGTCGGAAAACACGAACTATTTACATAGCCGTTCGTTGTGTAAGGTCCGTTTTTGTTACTCGCATGAGCTACCTTGTTTCTTTCCACGGAGAGCGGTGATTTATTATTATTAGAGAGAAAGTCGAGTGAGTATGCTGCGGCCATTGTGGTCGTTTGTCAGGTTGTTTTGATCGGACAATGCGCTTCTGATTAAACTGACCTAGATTTTCTAGGTTGACTTGAGATATCGACTTTTGTGTGCGCATATTATCTTACGTGGCGAAGGTTCTAAGCAAGTCTTTTTCTAATTGTGTATGTAATGACTACGAAATATTTGTTAGTGGTTAGTTGTAAGTTTAGATGGTTATTGGCAATTTCTTTTTCTCGTTCTCCAATTCTCCATACATTTTGCCTTCGAACGAGCGACGAGTTTTTATTTTGCTTTAAATAATAGTTTTTATGCAGGCATGCTTCTCGAACAGGAAATGAAAGTCCCTGCTGAACACGCGCACTGTGTTATTTTATTATTTTACTGCGTCTGGATACTCCACCAAATATATTGAATATACTTTGTTCCGTTTAAGAGATAAATGTTTTGACGTAGAGAATCGCAATTTCGACTTTATGAGATCTCTTTGCTTGCGGGGATCTAAAAATGAAGAGGGATTTTGACATCTGTCAGCAATTTATTTAAAAGGAACTATAAAAATTTTGAGATATTAATTTAATTAAACACATAACAAAAAAAAAGTCATAAGTAAATTCATGATTTTTTTTTGTATCGCTTAAACTTTAAAGTTTTGTGTAAACACGTAATTAATAATTAATTTAATAAATCTGATGAAATTTTATAATTTCCTCTTCTATAGTAACATATAAAATAGTAACTATCAAAACTTTAAGATCCGCGATGTACACCCTAAAACCCTATGGCATATGTTTATGACAAATCGCCATAATAATTATGAAATATCACAATTAACGAAATTTTCGCTGAAAAATATAATGTTTTATCTCAAGATATTTTTCACAAATAACATACAACATAAAAAAACATACACACAAACATACAAACATACATACATACGGGTCGAATTGAGAAGCTCATTTTTTTTTGAAGTCGCTTAATAAAATTGAAAGCTCAATAAGATATCTACATCCAGTAAAATACCTAAAGCCAACACAGTCAGAGAAAGGTCGGTGGCCGAGCCGGAGGCGCGACGGTAACCGGCGGCGGCGTTGGCGGCGCGGAGGGGGGCGGGCGGACGCACCCACCCACGCATTCGGAAGAGAGAGAAGTGGGTCGCGCCCGCGGTCAAGGACAAGCTCGTTACGGTATTCTGACTCTGACGTCCACTGTCCTATCACCACATCACTATATATATAGGTAAGTAGGTTAAATTTCGTTTACACTATCGCCGCCAGAAAAAAGTATTTTATCTGCTTTTATTGTTGATTCTTTTCAGAAACGGCCCTATGCACGGTGTTAAGTAAACAGGTACTACTACCGACCCGGGGCGATTCTGTACATGAAACTGAACAACTTTTGTTCTACGACTTTTGGATATGAGCAAAGCATTTTATCAGATACAGATACCATAGGTCAGATCAAAATCCGCTAACCGAAAGTTTAACACCGTATATATCGACGAAATATCGGTAAAATATATTTTTTTAGATTCCCTGACCGTACAAGTCAAAATACGAGTACAAGGGAAATTGTACCCATACCCACTGAGAGCACAATATTAGTAACTTTAGAATTTGTGATAAACTGACTGCTCACACTCCGGTGAAGGAAAACATCGCGAGTAAAACCCACTTCCAAAAAGCCCCTACTCCGTCAATTTAAACAAAATCGCTACAGCCGTTGCCGAGAAATCAGTTACAAATAAATACATACATACATACATACATATATACATATCACTAACGCTGAATCCCGACAATCGGGGTAAGCAGAGCAATCGGTGCTGTGCTGCAAGAACTCCGGTAAACTACAGCACAACACCTACCACCACATTTCGCAAGTTTTCGGACAAGATATCAGGCAGCATGTAAGGCACGAAGACCCAACTACTGCATTAATGTTTAGAAGTACCGTGCCAGTGAGAGGTGGCGAGCC
Organism: Adela reaumurella; assembly: GCA_009867175.2. Lineage (NCBI taxonomy): Eukaryota > Metazoa > Arthropoda > Insecta > Lepidoptera > Adelidae > Adela > Adela reaumurella. The sequence continues at coordinate 13,598 of WYDE02231395.1, forward strand.
TGTCGCCCTTTATCACGGCATCTTGTCCTTATCCCTTAGTAGCCTTTTACGACATGCATGGGAAGAGATGCACGGTTGGGTCGTTCTCCACACGGCACAAGCACAAGCTAAGTATGTATATCATAATAAGACAAGATAAATATCTACGTATGTGTACGGAAGAGATGCCGATGATATACTGTGAATAATAAATTTTAATACAAGAAGGCGTGCCTGCCTGGCGCGACTTGCCCAAATCAGCAGCTTACATGAGCCGGGTTGAATGAATAAGAGGAAGGAATCGTGTATACTAACAGAACCTATATAATATTATTTGTACTGATTATACGAGTGCGCCTGCCCGCATATGATTCACATTTTATCCTCTCCACAGATAAGTATGGGTTAACTCGGCACTGAATATAAAATCAGTCCCTAATGAATATTTACGAGTATGTCGCCTTTTTCGTAGCTCCGGAAATAATTGTTCACCTCCTTATTTTTGTAAATATTTTTTCTTGTATGTACCTATTTAAATTTAAATTTATTATTAAGCTCTCGCCGCACAACTCTGAAAGAAATATAAAATACACACTGCCTCGCTCACAGCTTTCAAGCTTAGGAGGCTGAACAATACATACTTTGTATGTGCGCGTTGCCAATACTTGTAGCAAACTAACATAGCTAACATAGATAACATAGCATAGCATGATTGTATTGTAACTACGGCAATACTCAATTTGGTAATAAAGACTTTTTTTTTCTTTCTTTACATATTTACTCAAAAATTGTTTATTATTAAAGTCAATTTTTTTTATTCAATAATAATAATATTAAAATCCTGTTGAGCGCATACTTACTTTCTTTCGTTACTTAGTTCACTTAATTAATTTCTTATTTAAAGTTCTCCTGTAGTTTAACAACGTTGGAAATTCCGTAAGTGCTCAAATTCTAAAAATTAACCGAGTTAGGCCCTCTTGCACCAACCTTAAATTTTTGACATGCTGATTTATAAGCAAAAATTTACATACAATCGCTTACTATAAATGTCACTTTAATCAAAATTAGCGTTTTAATTTTATTT
>WYDE02231505.1:0-14654 GCA_009867175.2 Adela reaumurella
ACATACATTAATATGGAATATGTCAGGTGAGTAATATTGATGGTACATCTCTTAGAAATGACGGAACTTTACGTAAGTTGGCCTTTTAATATTTTGAATAGATGTACGAATCTCTTAGCACAATGGTACCAAACAAAGACGTCAGAAAAAAGTTGACAATTAGTGACGTCATCATCAAGAGTGAGGTGTACCTGCTTGCAATTTGCATGTTGAGCAAGGAAGATCAAACAAACATTTCAAGCGTGGAGATCCCTTAGTCCGGCGCACGTTGGCTAGAGGTTATATAATGTCACAGGCGTACATAGACATTACACGTCACGTATTCCATTAAAAGTATTTTACTGCATACACTATCGGCCATAGTTAGGTTTTTAAGACTAAACAGAAGTTTATTTTCTCCATACAAAGTCGTCTTCCGAGATTTATGTTTTCACAACCCCTAAGCTTTGTTCGATTTTTATATTTGTTTTTATTATTGTAATAAGGACACTTTAGTCTACGTAGTTGTAATTTTTTCGTTTTTATATACATAAGTAATGAATGATGAAGTAAAGCTTAATTGAACCCATAAACACAAAATGAATTTTTGGTTGAAAAACTAATTTAAGTTTAGCTCATAATTCTTACATTTTACCTACCTATATAAAAAAGACTGGTACGAAGATTGATACATCCTTATTATAACAAATAATCCCTACTATTATAAAATGCAACGTCTGGCGTCCTCACTATTCAGTCCTGCCTGTTCGTTTATAACTCGAGAATCCCTGGACCGCTTTTTATGCGGTTTATGTCTACGTAAAGCTGAATTCTTCCCATCATATGTAGGCTACTTATTACCACGATAATTAGTGTAGGGGGCGAGCAGTGAGCTGAAATAAGAGAGAGGTCGGACTTTAACGCGGGTGGAGCTGCGGGCACAGGTAGTAAAGTATATAAATCGATCAACGTTTAAGGGTTGGGAAATAACATAAATTCCGAAGGTCGATTATGAATTTCTGTATACTCTTAAGATATCTTGCCCCTATTTTTTTAAGAGTAGGAATAACGAAAGTAAAGATCTTTACAGAATATCCTTTATATAGAAAATATAAATAAAAGTTTTTATTTTTATTTTATTTTATATTCTTTAATTGCACACCGGTCAGAGTTTACAAACAGGCGGGCCTTATGGCTAAAAATATTCTTTACCGACCATACTTTTAGGTGTGGAAAGGTTATAGGCTTGCAGCAAAAATAAAAGACCACGTTTTGTAGCCGAAGATAATATGATCTTCTTCTTTTGCAGCCATTTTATTCGCCCCACTGCTGGATACAGGCCTCTCTCATTTACATGATATGAGAGGATTTTAGTAATAAACTTCCACGGTGACCAACCGGCTTGGAAGTGGGTTTCCTCGCTGTGTTTTCCTTGACCGGAATGTCAGCAGCCATTTCTGCACAAATTGTAAAGTAATAAATATTGTGCTCCCAGTGGGGATAGAACCCGCACCTCCCGCTTGAGAGGCGTTCTCTTGCCCGCTTGGACAATCTGACACTCTACCGCTTGTACAATAGAGATTGCTCGAAATCCCACCTTCCCCATTTTACAATCGTTCTATGAGAAATAGTTAGGGAATACAACCTTATTCAGTAGACATTCCTTAAATGCTTACAAACCGGAACAATTTACACATCACGTTCAAAGCCCTGGAACGCACTTCCCGTCCAAGATTTCACCAAAGGTATAATTCTGTCTTTCATAATGGTGTTAAAAAGCACCCGTCCGGCTGCCGTGGCATTCGTTACCCCCTCCGACAGAATAAGCAAAATGTACATTGGCGTCGCTAGGCGTGTATCACGCACATGGTGCCCACCCCGAGTAGCGCTTTCCATAAATAACTATTTGCTTTTTAATTTGCAGAAGGCGGACTTAAAGCCGGAGGAAATCGAACTCAGCCAACATTATACACTACAATACGTTCGTATTATTTTATAAAACAACCTATTGGTTTTGACACGACGACGACGCTATCCTTCAACGGGGGTTTTGGTTAAGTTTGCATACAAATGAAAATGCCTGTTTCGATCGTGTAAATAATAATATGCCATATCATACCAATCGAATTGCCAGTAACTGCCAATATATATTTTTATTTTCCTAGCCACTTTTCCACTTTCAAGCCGGTTGGTCACCGTGATGAGTGTGAGTGCGATAGCGATGCGGAGTGGGGATAGCCGCGAGGCATTTAGTGTTTTAAGGCAACTATACCTACTAACACATTTTCTGCTTTATTTATAAGCATGCACTGTTTTGCGTCAAATTTATTTGAAGTTTTGAAACAATTCATATGGCAATAATTATCATTGATCTAACACGCCGAATACATACGAAGAATCTCCAATGGCACTTATATTATAATTTTTACCCATGGATGTAAGGACGGAACAATACCTCAGTTGCTTTAAAGAATGGTATTGTATTCCATATAAAAAAGTTGTATTGTATTGTTTATATTTATTGCTCTCAAATACAGGCAACAGGTAACATTGAATGCTTAGAGGCATTTTCTTACAGAATACCTTTGGGGTCTGATAACTACTAGGTGAGTGGCGGAAAGAGATATACAAATTGATAATTTTAATGCAAAAGATAAGATAAACTTAAATACTAATACTTACGTACGAAGTATATATTATACCTACCTATATACCAAATATACATACATATACATAGATAGAGGTAGACTAAATATATGTACCTGCTATTTACATAAATATTTACCTACTAATTCTGAATATAGGATACAATGTTTTAAATCAAGAAAGATACGAAGACAGGAAGTGCTTCTTTAAAATAATTTTGAAAGTGTGAATTGAAGAATAGAGACGGATATTGAGAGGTAGCTGGTTCCATAAGCGAGCTGCATGAACCGTGAATGAGTTAGAATAAGAAGGAATGGGAGGGCATGGTCAACACCAAATTATCGTTTGACCTTAACGGTAGCCCGTGGGAACTAAGGAAAGAAAATCGATCACTTAAGCATTTAGGAGCATTAGGATTGAACAGTGTGCAGTAGAGTTTAATCACCTTTACACGAGATTTAAAACCCGCGTATGCATAATTATAATTGAAAAAAATAAAAAAACGGCTTCTAATATTTACATTATGGCCAATTTGAAACTAAAATATCTATTCGTACAAATTTCAACCCTCCCGCCCACCTTAACTCACCTTCTCCCCAACTCCCCTCACCTTCCCTCACTTTCCTCACTTTCCTCACGTTCTATACACCTTCGCCCCGACGGCTTATCTTCTCCCACCTTCCCCCCACATTCCAACACTTTCTCAGCCACTTTCCACCACATCCTACACACCAGTATTTGATACAACCTTCAATACACTAACTCAATCACGATACATTCTTTTTACTTTATCGTGAAGTTCCAATCTTCGGAGTCTATTATCAGATATTAAATGTATATGAGACCTCCACTGACGTACCCCCTTTCAAACAAACTCACAAGAATTAAAAAATGGTCCACAATTGGCCATGTTATCGCGTAAAATACACATAAAAACTCACACGAATTTGAAACCTCCACTTTTTTTGAAGTTGGTTGAAAAGACTACGTTATGTATTGTTTGTAGCTTTCCCGCTTCACTCGAATTAAAGTCCACGCGGACGATGTCACGGGCAAAACACACAAAACTATTTCTATGCAAACAATCCCTTGGATCTGTTGCACCGTTATCGCGTGAAAGAAGGACAAACAAACAAATACAGCAACATACACACTTTCGCATTTATAATTGCACTTATCGACTACGGTCAAAAAACTTTTGGTGTCTACTAGTTTTTCCGCACAATTCCTTCTAAACGGTTCAGCCGATCTGTCCGAATGTGTAGGTTTATTCTATATGCCAAAAGCTCACCTCACCACACAACACTTATCAACTTCTAAGAAGAACAGGCAAGAAACTTCGCTGAAAAATTTTCAACGCTACACAGGTATGACACCTGTTTCGACACGAAGCCCGTTACGAGAAGACTGGCGTACACCTAACTTGTATAGTATGATCTATTAGTATGATTCCATTGTGGCAAACACCAACAAACTGGCAAACCCTTCCTGCTATCTTATAATTAAGTATTAATATTTGAATAAAGATTATTACTTAATCTACTCCCGAGGTTAACTCCCTTCGGGTCCCCTTTAATACAATTTAAAATAAACGAATTAATCGCATTACTGAATCAAGTAATATTTTATTTTCTTTTGCAGCCATTTCATTCGCCTCACTTCTGGCTACAGACCTCTCTCATTTACATGGTATAAATCCTCTTATATAGTCACACACTTCCACGGTTACCAACCGGCTTGGAAGTGGGTTTCCTTACGATGTTTTCTTCACGAGAGTGTCAGCAGCCGTTTTAGGCACAAATTCTAAAGTTACGAATATTGTGCTCCCAGTGGGGATCGAAACCTCGCCTCCCGCTTGAGAGGCGTGCTCTGCCCGCTCGGCTAATCTGACACACTAATCTAGTAATACCTAAACTAAGTTTATCGATAAGCTCTAGGGACTTTATTATTCCTCGCTTCAGGCCCTCGCGCCTCGGTGCCTCCTTTAAGGTGGAAGAATTTAAAAATATCTTCAAGGTAAATCGAATCACCTCCGATGTTCCACTCTGATCAGATTGTGGAAAAAACTACTCCGTCGCAGCTCTTCGTGGAAGCATCCCTAGGACGCCACTGGAATAAGTTAATGCAATATTGGTAATATGAATAGACGTTGGTTGAATTCGTTTTACAGGCGATGAAATGTTCAAGTAACTTTTACAAGGAAATAACCCCTGCCCCCGCGCACTGCGCCCAGCCACGGGCAATGCCAGAAAAAAATATTGGGCACTACAGGGATTTAAAAACATGACCTTTCGCATGTTAATCGAAAATCATACCCCTAGGCCGTAGACTCTAGAATCAGTCTAGGCGTTTGATGACTAGAGCGTATAGATAGATAAACGGGTCGGCAGAAGAACTGAACGAAATAACCGAGGACATGTTAGCAGAGAGGAAACAAAAGCCGTGAGCGTTACAGAGTCAGTCAGTCAGTCAGTCATTGATGAAGGTAAATCTTATATTTACATTGCATGACCATAACTTACAGCATATGGTTGAAATCCTGGTCTAATTGGACACATTTTTTTAATTATTGTGCGCCATACCCGTAACCGACGAGCAAGTATGAAGAATATTGTGAGAGTGCAAAAAGCAGCAGAGGTGTGTCAGGATCATGGCACGTGGAGATCCGTTGTCTCTGCCTACCCCACTGGGAAACAGGCCTGAATCGGCCTGATGCTATGTATGTATGTATTTTTTAATTGTCTACATAGTAGGTAATTTATTAGCACTAGGAATTAGCTACGTACTAGAAGCGCGCGGCGCTAACGCCAGCGCGGCAACATATTCACACGAGACTAGCTTTTTTCCCGCATAGTTTTGTGTTTTCCGTCCAGTTCAGTGTAGCCGGCTGAAATTGAGGGAAGCGCTGATATGGCACCTACCTACATAATTCACCAAGGTGTTTAGGCTGACATCACTGGTATTAAAAAAACTGGTTCATTAAGTGATATAGCCATCCGTGTCAGTTTCAATAAAAAAAAAGAAGTACTACTCTTTACAGTTGTGAAAACAGTATTAAAATCTGTTCAGTCGGAGTTTACCTCAAACATAACATGCAGGCAAACGTTCCATTTTATTATAAGAAGTAAGGATTAGTCCATGTCTACGAAATACATAATATATTTTTCTTCTTGATACATTTCAATTGAAGCTGGGAACAGAGGTGGTATTGCACAGAACAGGGAACGCGGCGAAGTGGAGGTGCCCGTCTTCCCGCCCGTCACCCGCCTTCGCTAGACAGGTTGGTTTACATACTCTGTGTGGTATTGGGAGCCCCCGACGGGGTTTCTAGGATAAACACGGGGTTTTAAATTTTTTAATTATTCGATTATAACAACGGTCACATATCTTTCGTGAGTTTTTTTCAAAACGATTGATTTTGTATTTATTGCATTCCTTTAATTAAAACGGAGGGTTACTTTCTGTCCGCGTATTTCGTGTGTCTTCGCCTGTCTACTCTCAGAAAGTTTATTATAATTAGCACTAGATGGAGCATCACACCATGAAAGTGATACTAGGTTCACTACGACTGTCGATGGCACTATGCACCACCACTATATACCATATACCATCATACGTTTATGTCAGTAAGTTTCATAGATGGTCAAAATCACAAAATAATAAATAAATTATTATTGGTTTATCCCAAATCTAATTAACAAATTATGTGATGTGGACACTATATTGGTTTGTGATGGAAGCAGTAGTATTCAAACTAAACTTTCAAAAAATTCCATGATGTCCTGGGGTAGTGCATCGCATTAAGGGATTTGCTTACGGTGACACTTGGTCAGGGTTATCTCTCACCCTATAATATGGTTGTGGAAAACAATTGCTGGCCCAGGCATGATGCTATGCTCGTGAATGGATGCTGCTTGTGGAGACTGACCTGCTTCAAGTGTCATTCATAAGTTGGGCAGTGTTCTATCTTTGGAGTAATAGAGATGGTAGGTGATAGAATATGCGTGTTTAGGTAGCGGCAAATATTTTTGTAAAGTAAACTACGAGGACGTTGAAAAAAAAAATCAGTGAAATTTTATTCCAGTTCTTCTTTGCTGAGATATCGAACTGGCCGAATGTTAAATTGTAAAATATGTATGACAAATTTAAGTGTAGTGGATGATGGATGACATAAATGATAAAGCAAATATACAACAACTACAATTAAAACAACTGATAAAAGTGATAAGTGATATATGTACCGTGTGGAGCCGGTACTTAATAGAATAACCCCGCTGCATCTCTTCCCATCTGCACGTCGTAAAAGGCGACTAAGGGATAAGGACAAGAAGCCGCGCTAAAGGGCGGCAAAGGCTCGCCACCTCTCACCTTGGCACGGTACTTCTACCAAGTCATTAATTAAGTGGGTCTTCGTGCCTTACATGCTGCTTGATATCTTGTCCGAATACATTGCGAAATGTGGTGGTCGGTGTGGTGCTGTAATTTACCGGAGTTCTTGCAGCACAACACCGATTGCTCTGCTTACCCCGAATGTCGGGATTAAGCGTGAGTGATATGTATTTATGTATTATATATGTACTCGTATGTATTTAATTTATATTTTAATTCATTTTGTTTGAATAATAATTTCTTCATGAAACATGCCCGCAAGATTTTTCAGTTAGGTATACCAATATACCACCACCACAATAGTTATAATTTTATTCACATCTAAGTATCATTTACAATAATATGTTTTTTTTTTGGGTTGTTTTAATAAGTTTTTTATAGACGTTACTGGTAAAGTTAAGATTGGTACGTATAAAATGTGTGTAAAAAGACGCAATGAAAGTGTTAATACCAATCTCACTTGATTTATTTGAAAAATTTAATATTTTAATTTATTTTCTTTATGGAACAATTATACATCAATCACGATGGTTATAATTTTTCGCACGTCTCTTTGGCTTTCTTTCTTTCTTTAGTATTTCTTTGGCTTTGTATTCTTGGCTTTAATATATCCAACGATTTATATGTTATATTTATATTAAATTTTTTTATTGTGACATCCTGTTCACCAATTTCCAAGGTTACTTTCGTTATTGCTATTTTCGTCACATCTACCTAACACTTACTAAACAACAGATTTTTTTCAGACAAGTTTTTGATAGTAAAATGCGCGTCACAACATTTTTGAAACATCCAGACGGAAAGACAAACAGACACCGAGCGAATCCATCAAGGCCCCTTTTTTAAATTTTTGCAACTTTTCAGCTCATCATCGTACTGAAAGTCCGGCCGGGTTTAACCCTACCACCATGTAAAGGAGAGGGAAGAACCAGCGTCTACGGTCAAGCGGTCACCCATCCAAGTCCTGACCGCGACCAGCATTACTTAACTTCGGTAATCGAATACTGAATATCGCAACACTGAGCCAACGACGCTGATACAATACATTCCTGCCAATGTACACTATAAGTTCCTTCAAACACAAAGTAAGGTGCACCTTGCCGGCCGACATTGTATGCTCAGTCCCCCGTAAATGCTCAAATACCCATGAGCCTCGTCGGACTACACCTCTGCGTTACACTGGTGTGCACCATATTATGTTGACCTTTCCATAAAAAAATTACCTTAGGGGTAATACTCTGAAACCGGTGTGTAAACTTAGTAATTTTTCGTTTTCAGATATTTGAATAATTGTAGCCAAATCTGAAGGTGAAGGCTTTTGTGAAATGCATCGTCTATACGATTTAATATGGCAATGCCCTAAGGGCTCTATTACAGCGATCCATTTGGGCACTTCAACTTCTCAGAAAAAGATGTCTAGCAAATTTCCCACCAGCAGGCGATTCAAGCCTCTGTTCCCGGGGGATAAGGTCGGTTTTAGCGTTAGTGCGTTGGCAGAATTAAGAAACTTTCTTGGTGGATAATTTAGGCGACACAGTGTCCCTGCGTAGAGAAAAGAGGGTTTAGAAGTGATTTAATAAACTGTCTAATTTCTGAGAATCACTCAGAATGCAGTCAGTAATCCTGTACTTTAGCTAGAGTACAAGGTTGCGGGTAGCCTGGTTGGTGAGTGCACGCCTCTTGATCAGGAGATCTTGAGTTCGTAACCGAGTATGCTCACAGTTTTTTCCTCATTTTAAAATTTCGGTTAAAATTTGTGTGCAGAATTACAGTGCAGGGATGGTACAGGAAAATACCGTGACAACACCGAACACGAATGTGTTGTGGTTCATAAATGGCGAGTGGAAGTGTGACCTGTGACAATAGATCCGCCTTCTGCTAAGCAAATGGACATTTATTTTCATTACTCACACTCGGAAAGTAGGCTGGAATTGAGGGAAGCACTGAAATGGCACCTCGCACCTACTTACATAAGTCACCAAGGTGTTTAGGCTGTCATCACTGGTACCAGAAAACTGGTTCATTAGGTGATGTAGCCATCCGTGTCAGTTTCATTAAAAAAAGGTCTGAAGTTGCTTGAGAAGCGGGTTGAAAGCATGTTGAAAGTTATACTTTTCAACCCTAGCGAGAATGTTTTCATCTGACAGCTGCCAAATTGTAAAAAAAACTATATTTTCGAATTTCTATTGAACCATGCTCAACTTTATTAAGCCACTCAATTAAAGCGCGATGTCAAATTGAAATAACGTTCGTATAGCACGCGTCTAAAGTCCCATTTTAAATACAAGAATAAAAAAAACAAAACATTTTCACTCGCTCGCACGGGAGCGATTAGATAGAGAGAGATGTTACTGAAGGGGATCTGCACTTTGGTGGCATACTCTTGTGGCGTACCACTAAAGTATGGCACCAAAGTGCGCCACAAAAGTGCGCCACAAAAGTACGACACCAAAATACGCCACCAAAGTGCGCTACACTAAAATGCGTTACACCAGACCAGAGTACTGTAGCCCTTACGGAAAGCGGAAGCCTGCTTCTTTTGTTTTTTTCGAGTTGTAGAGTTTTTTTATACTTTCGTATAGCAGAGATTTGTATTAACACAATGAGTTCATCTGCTTCAGATATGGATTTAACGCGCGATTTCATAAGAGAAGAGGCTAAAGCAATGGGTATTGGAAAATAAAATTCATAAATTTTTTTTTAGCTAATTATTTTCTTTTTTTTCCTCCCTCGAACTATTAGCTAAACTCCGTCTCGGGACTAAATTAATAAGTTACTTTCACCCCTATTGTAACAATGTACAATTATTATTATTTAGTGTATGTTATGATTAATAATAATTATGTAATTACACCAGTACGTCCCTTTCACAAAAAAACACGTTTTTTTAAATAGATGGGACTCTAATTATCCCCGATTAAAAAAAAAAATAAAGTCGAAATAAGTAAAGAACCCGGTCGCCTGAAGCCACGGCGGCCGCGTTATACCGTTCTCTGTGGTATACAAATACTATACATGCATAACCACATATTATGGAAACTTTACAGAATTTTTTTTTCTTTTTGCTGAATCGTCGCCTAAAATTTCCTCGAAACGCAAGCAAATGAGCCTGCAACTGCTCAAGATATACTGGTCTTTTCTGGTGGTTAACTGCTGTTGAGGCGGCGAAAAAAATACATTTTTGTTATAGAAAATAAAATTATCTTGACAGCTTGGATCGCTTCCTCAGGGCGTCGCGCATGCGTCGTCTTCTTCTTAATTTTTTGTTGTAGTCAGGCAGGGCATCCATCTTCGCTCGCAATTCGTGTGTCAGGCGGGCTATAACACCGCAAGTCCCAAATTGCCTCTGGACTCAAAGATGCTATTTTACAAAGCCATCATGACATGAAGCCAGTGTGGTCATATGGAATACAAGTGTGGGTAGCAGCTGCAAAAACAAATACAGATATCATTCAAAGGTTCCAGTCAAAAAAAGCTCCGCTTATTTAGAGATCTAGATCAAAATGCACTAGCGGAACATCTGATGACATAAGAGGAACCCAGAAGGCTTAAAATTATAAAATAACAAAATAATAATGAAGGCTTATCTATGGAAAGTAAAACATGTTAAAAATAAAAATTGATTTTTGAAAGCCAGTTGTGTCGAAATTGTATGTAATGTGACAAGTCCTAAATGAAAATTAAATTTCTTAAAACCCAAAAATGTAAAGAATTGTTTGATGAAAAAACCTGACGCTACATTCACCACCAGGCTTGGTTAACCACAGAAGCTGTGGGTATTGATGGGTTTTCTGTGCAGCGACTTTAAAAATTTAGTCACTTATGTAATAAATAAACAAAATTGAATCGAAGAAAATATTATAAACATATGCAGTTGTATTTTCATACATCCAATCACCTTTCTCGACCACGATCCGAAGTTTCGTCCTCCTTTCAGCTGGCATGGCGCCTCTCTGAGAGTGGTTTCGTGAGGAATTTTGGGAACAGCATCCTAGGCCAGTTGTCCATGAAAAAACAGTTCAATACCTATCTATTAATTAAATTAATTTTGTATACTCGGAGCGCCTAAGTTATTTATATGTTATGTAAATACTTAGATATAACTTATGTAAATAACGAAAAATTATTATCTATTTCATAAAATTCATAAATACATTAAATCTCGCCTCTTCCCCGAAAAGGTAGGCAGAGACAATGGAGTGCAATGTGACACGTTCCCGACATACGTCCTTTGCTTCATCCCGTCATACATGCCTTTATACATGCACGCTGGTTACGGGTGCTGCGAACTTGCGCCTTTTCCTAAAAGGTTATCTATTTGGCCATGGCATGTTCGCCAAGGGCGGCCCCGTTCGGCACTTCCTTCCTCGTTCGCTTCATTTATTATTCGGTCATTCTCTCATCATCCATTCTCTCCATGTGTCCAAACCGTCTAAGCATATTTTTTTCTATCCTTGTCCATGTCTTCTTTCAATCCGTATTCTTCTATTACACATTTATTCTGCATACATTCTATCTTTCAAACATACACCATATTTCTAAATGATCGCAATTCAACTGCTTTAATTCAATGTCATCCCCAAGATGCACTGCCATATATTAGTGTAGGGACCACGGCGCCATAATGAATAGCCATTCGTGTATTGGAACTTACTACCTTACGTTTCAGGATATTATTCAAAGCCCTATTCACGCTATTGCCTTTGATCACTCGCCTGCCAACAACTTTATTGTACTTTCCATTCCTCGTGAAAACACTGCCTATTATAGTTGTTACAGAATACATCAGTGCATACCCCATGTGAATTGATTGAGTATTTCTCGAGTTATAAGCGAATATAAAATTCCGACGGCTCATAGTTACCTATTTACAGATTTTCTGCTTAATTATGATATTGCTGAAATATGCGGTTCCTAACCAAAGTCTTTAATAAATTAAAATGATTTTCCCGGAAATTCAGTTGAAATCTATTACGTTTGAAACCTTATTCCGTGTGATGTTCGTTTGTTTTAATTAAATCAATAGAGATTAGATCCATGAAAGCGCTCGAAAAATGAAATTAATAACTAAGAATTACGTCAATTTCAGTTATTTGCTTGAAATGAATAATTCTCCCTTCATTCATTTCGCGCAGCAAACAATGGCCCTCGCTAAATGAGCACTAGACGATGAAATATGAATAAATTACGAATACACCTCTCGCAGCCTTTCAGCACAGTAAAACCAACAGTCCAGTTGCTTTTAATAAAGGTCATGGAAGAAATGTACACCTATAATACAAATATAATGCAAAAAATCTGTACATTGAAAATATTCGGAAAAGACAAACCAGGGCGACTTACGCGTATCACGCAAAAACCACTGAAGGATGTTGACGAAACTTTTTATAGTGACAGAGTATATCGTGAAATAAAAGAATATATAAAAGATCGAGATCCAAGCGGTCGAAGTCGCGGGCAACAGCTAGTAATTAAATACTAATATATTCTTCAACCGGCAAAACTGAAACTGTCATGGTTGTATTCTGTGTCAAGTCAAACTGTGATTAGTAGATCTTGGGAAAAAAAATCTCCGAAGCGTCACAATAAAGAAAGCACATTATTAATGATATTGTATATAACGCTCGTAGGTCAGTTGATCACCAAGTGTAAGTGTAAGACTAAAACACGTCTTCCATAATGAAATAACCCCGAAGCCAGTAGTGAAACGTTGAATAGTGTAGTAGAAGAAGAAGAATAAATGAAAAAGTCAATGTCATGAAAGGTAACTTTGAATCGTCCAGCCTTATTTTATCGACATCAAACTTAGATATCATCAAATTATGGTATCATCAGGCTACGGTATTGTCAAACTAAGTATCATCAAACAACCATAAACCAAACCAGTATGAAAACTGTCAAAAGTCAAAATTAAAAATAACTCTGCTTCCCCAATGATCCGTTAAAAATGCTGTCAAATGTGAACATTCAAAATGCTGGTCTCTTCTTTTCATAGACTCGAATTCGACTTTTTCATTATCTGCTATATAAGAGTGCGGGATTTTTTGTCCCCGGGCCTTCATTAGGGTCACCAGAAGAAGCTTCTATCGTACACTCGGAAGTGAGAGCACGAACGTGGAGGATGAGACTATATACCAGTCTGCATTATTATTACTATGTAATATACCGGACATATTGAAAAGGAGGAATGTAAAACTATTTAAGAATGGTTCGTTTGCTTTAATATGGTAATTCTACTGTTTTAAATTTATACTGTGTCACCAGTTTTCAACGAAAAGAACGATCAAAAGGCACTGACCGAGGGTCAAAGGGCGAGTGAAAAGGGTCCCGGAATAATGGACCCTTAAAACTACACTACGACGCCAGTTGTGAGAATTAAAGTGAACCTACGCTATTCACACCAGGAGTTAAACCTGACTCGTGAATAAGGATTTTATCATTACAGTAAATTTGTTGGAAGTGGTTAAATTTTGGGCTTTTCTAGCTGCCCGAGTTTAGGATAAATTTAGAACGAACTGAATGAACATCCGGGCTGACCGATTCCGTAGATCTCCTATTGTCTACGCTGTAAAGTACTAACTGTGATCTATTTCTGCTGCTGGGAACCTGAAGTTCTTCAAAATATTGTTTCAACCCGCTTGCTCAATTCAATTCTATGACTCGTAACGGGCGGGGCGCCGCGCTGTACAGCAAAAAACGCGCTTGATATTTCGCGTTTCATTTGAATTTGACACATGTATTCATATAGGGGAAATTATATTTCCGCCGCGACATGTTACTAGTCAGACGTGGCTACACTCTGGAGTGTATATAGAAGGCGGAGGCGCGAAGGGAGGGCAGCCCCCGCCCGCTGAAATAAGGAGCAGCTTCGGCTTGCTGATCAGCCTCAGCTGCTACGGCTCGCGTGGTTGCCTGCACCGTGTCACGCAATGGAGAATGGTCAACCATCTCGCAGCGCCGGAGATAAGGCAAAAGCTATTTTATTGACCCGGCGACTTTTCGTTCAGCCGTTTCCAACGTGCTAGCTTTTAACCAGCCTAGTTGAGCTAGATAAATTCATCCAATTCCCTGCCTAGGCATTTAATTGAATTGGTCACTCAACTGAGAGGCTAGCCGTCCAGTTGAGCAGCGGGCTTAATCATTTGGCGGCGTCAAATACGAGTATAAGGTGAAGGAAAACACTGTGAGGAAACTGTACACTAACAATTCGAATGTGTTGTAGGTATTCACCAAATGTTGACTAATTGCATTCGGCAATAAATCACCATAATTATATTTAATTAAATATATTTAAATATTTTAAATGTAGAATCAGATTGTCTCCAGGGAAAAGAGACGTAATTTCACTTGGCCACCATCAGGCATACAAAGCATGTCCTCAGAGACCAGCGCCGGTTCGAGATTAAAATGTTTTCGAAGCTCTGCGCTACGGCGATTTAAGAGGATGCTTCCTCACTCGCACTCCATACAAAAAGCCTTAGTTTCTCACACCCTCATTTTGTGGAACTGATTCAAAATCTAAATAAATTTGGGTTTACAAGACCAATTACTATGTTCCTATAAAATTAGAAAACTGAATATGTGTTTACTGTAAGAATTATGAAGCTATAAAGTTCGCACATTTCATGTAACTTGTAAAG
>WYDE02231616.1:0-14652 GCA_009867175.2 Adela reaumurella
TGATTGACTCACCAATCTGTGATCTTTGCTCCATGGAGCCACAAACACTCGATCACGTATTATTTGATTGTCCATCTCTTGGAATTGAGCGCCTGATTCTAATGGACAAATTGATTAAAATCTACCAAAAGGCTGAACTTGTCCCGCGTTCGATTCAGCTTCTATTAAACAATATGGAAACTTACATACCTATTTACATTTTTCTACGCGCTTCTCAATTTAATGTTTAAAGAAAAATATATATCTACACGCATTGATCTCTACTAGAACATGACTTCTAATAAACTAAGGAAGAGGCTTATGCCTTCATCACGGACTTGTCAACGAAATTTATAATAAGAAAATGTCATTCAACTCGGACTAGAAAACAAAATCATACCAAGGAAGAGGCTTGCGCCTTCATCTCGGACTTATCTACCAAATTTATAATAAGGAAGTGACATTTATCTCGGACTTGAAAACTTAATGAATACCAAAGAAGAGGCTTGCGCCTTCATCTCGGACTTGTCAATGTAATTTTTACCAAGGAAGAGGCTTCGCGCCTACATATAAAATCTACGTTACATACAAGATTATGACCACCGACGAGGCTGCATGGTTTTAGTGAAACCTTTGCCTACCCGATGATGGGTTAATTTAACAACAACAACCTACTTCTATGTTAATCATTGCATAAGATTTAACATTTGCACCGACAAGAGCGAGCAGTACGTGTGGGCGCGCGCGCATTTTTCGCGGGGCATTCGACCACCATTTTTTTATTTCTCCGGTGCACTGCAAGCCCAAACGCTGATAACGGATCTCGTGATTTATCGAGTTGGCAGTTTGCGTAAGAAAATAACAAGGCCGCGAAGCAGGCGGCCGCTGAACAAATGCACAGGTAATACGAAGAACCGAAAATGTTTACACTTCGTAATCAGAATAACGTCAAAATATACCTACTTGAAATGTATTCATTGTTTTAGTAATTTTCTTGCAAAAATTCAGTTTCAATATTGTATATTATTTTTAGTGCTCCAAAGTTGGGCGATAGCTCATCATTCATCAAAGTCCAACAGCAATCTATTGTGCACATTCAGGGTGTCCAGCAAATCTAAAAAGCTGATTTTTCCCGGTTTTCCAGAGCATTTTTTTGTAGTTTTCCCTGTCCTAATTTACCATATGTAGTTTTTGAGTCAGCCGCCGCCACGCGCGTAAGATGATGCATGTGTGTGAAACGTCTGCGCAGGGCTAGCATCATACTCGCTACCGCGTCATTGGCCAGCCATATCGTCATTATTTTCATATTTACCCATATCAGAGCCTTAGCAAGTAATTTGATTCAGTTTAAACTCTGGACCAAAGACAATAAATCGACATAGGGCGAGCGAAACGAGAGGTTTATGAAATATTCCGGAGTAATTACAATTATCAGGGTTTGCAAGGAAGCAAACTATTTCAATGCAATCACATCATTGCGTGAGCGAAGTGAGTCCTAACATTTTTTTATGATATATTCAGAAGAAGTTAAAATAATGAAGGCGGTGCTTTCGAAGAAAGTTAATCAACTATCCACATTAATGAACGAGCGAAGCGAGCCCAAATGTTTTCGGAATTATTCGGGAGAACTAAAATTTATGAGGGCGGTGGCTTTGGTTGGAAGGAAGCTATTGCAACGTAATGACATCATTGGGCGAGCAAAGCGAGCCCGAAATTTTTTTGAAATATTCAGGAGTATTAAGTCAACATCATTCAGGGTGGCGCCATTGCAAGAAAGTTAACTATAATAACAATATAGTCACATCATTTATTAAATAAATTTTTATTAAATATTTGGTAGTATTATAAAACAGTAAGTTGGGCGAAGGTATTTCGAGGGAGGTATACTCCCTGCCTGCCTTTTCTACAATATTGTATTTAATTATATTTCTGTTTAATCTAAATTGATAGGAGGTACCTCTTCCCGCCATGGAGAGCATCATTTTACCTGATTTTTGCAAACATTTTTAATATTCCTTTGTTTTTCCCTCTTTTTTCCTGCCTGGCGAAATTCTCTGGTAATTTCCGGTTTTCCCTGTCGCTGGACACCCTGACATTTCAAGCAGCGAATGAAATGGTTATTCTTGGATGCGTCAAAGCAGGACACCAACGTCTTACACGCAATTTTTCATTTCTTCTTCTTTTTATTGACATCGTTATTGCAGATACGGACAAGTAGTAAACTGTATAATTTATGTGTGATACCGGCTCCACTCCGACCGCGTCGTGACGGAGCCTGGAGCACGTGGGTGAACGTGTTTTGTCTCCAGCACCACCCGGACACAGAGTTCTCGTTTCTAGAGTCACAAATATTCAGGACTGTATTAAGTTTTGTATGAAATTAACGACACATTGTACCTTCTACTGTAGAAATATATGAAATATATATTGGCTGTAGTAGCGATAGTAGGCCGTATCGGCAATGTTCTAAAAAAGTGCAAGTGCGCAGTACCCGTAACCGACGATCATGTATGAAGAACATTATGATAGTAAACGAATGCAATTTAAAAGATAAATATACACTGCTTGCATGCTGAAAATTATTCACTAATAAAATGTAGTAAAAAAAGTGACAAACCATACCTATAACATTACTCAAGGTAATATGTGAAATGTAAATATCCTAATAGATAAAGCAGAAAATCTGTAACTATGCGCCTATTTAGGTATTTATGCGCCATCGAGAAACCTATGCATGTTCGTTTATAACTCGAGAGCGACTCAATCAATTTACATGGGGTTTCACTGACGAATCCTGTAAGACATGAGTATTATTAAAGGCTACCTATGTATCATCGCGGTATTCATACGGTGGTCGGTGCAGTGAGCGAATATGTTGCCGCGCGGGTCATATTTTTCTTCTTATATTTTGAGCTCCCATTTTCCGTCCGGATGGTATTATGGCGTTCGAGCCGTGGGGGCTTCTGGTATGTAATAAGGTAAAATGGTCTATTGGATTTATTGATAATGGGTGGGACCAAGAACGTTCCTCTTCAAACGTTCTTGGGCGAGACTTATTTTGAAAAAATGCAGATTAAAGATTTTAAAAGTATATTTACATTATCAAATAGCTGTATTCTGTGCCAATACTTTGAAAAATTATCGGCACGAAAAATGGTTTCTCCTTAAACTTAAAACTATATCAATTTGATTTACAGATGAGTGGGACGTAAGATTTATGTCTCAATTTTATGATATTTTGGAGAAACGTGAAGAATCTATAAGTAGGTGTGTTCGTATTGTCTGACCAACCACGTAGGGTATATAAAAGTTAGTCATACCTAAATCAACAGCGATTTTGTGGTAATCTGTTGTAAAATATATTTTAGTATCACCTCACGAATAAAGGTTTATCCTTGGATTGATAGAAGTATTTCTGGGCATTGGTTTTATAACAAAACCTCGAATAAAACAATTTATTACGAACTCTACAATATTCACCTTCTAGGAAAGGCTAGTTCGTACGCGCGCGATACCTGGAGAAGGAATTTTTAAATTAAAAGATAGAGATCTTTTCACAACGCGCTATCTGAATAAATATGAAATTGACGCCGTCTCAGATTTCCTTTTCAACCTGGTTTTCTCTTAATTTTGCAAATGAAGCTGCCTTATCTCTCTGACGATATGCGACACCTCGTCGGTTCTGAAATACCTGTCTACTTCGATTATACCACGCCGGCTGATTAGATTCCGCTCCTGTGGCAATATGCGCTTTTGCATAATTCATTTGCTTCTTATTGAATTTGCCGATGGTTCCGCTTGGCTCGCTAAAAGCAGGACACTATTTCAGATTCAGGTTTAGTTCAATCGGATTGCCTTTTATTTGACAAATTTCGTCTTTTGCTTGAGCAATATTGTCACTGATAGGGTGATATGGTTTGTCTTTTATTCCTAATCCTTATTTATTAAAACTAATAATTTTCTTGGACTGTTGCAATCGTGTCTAGCAAGTAATAGATAATAGTGCAATACCGTGGTAGTGCATACAGAGATAAAGTACATTAACCCTAAAGACTCAGTCGCGTTTCTATACAGATTACCTCAGATAGTAGTGTAATAATGAAGCAACACTGATATGAAATGTTTGCCACACACTCGCGAATTGTGTTCGTAAAATATCAATCCTCTAAGATTCACGAAGCGACTGTTGATCCTTGCTTGTTTAGTGTCAGGTTGAGTAACGGATACTCATACTATTACTGCGAGAAATGCTCTCAGAACTTCGACAGTGTTCCACCGATCTTATCCTGGAAGCAACATCTCTAATTTGTGTGAAGGTTTTCGAAGGTTTCTCTTTACGTAGGTACTGTATTGTATTGAACATACAGTCGTTAAGGTCGCTTTTTACGTTTGGCTATTAAGGAAGGTAATATGTTTCAGTGGAAATTTTTTTTTTTTAGCCGCAATGCAAAGTCTAATTAAAAACGATTACTCTTCATCATGCTATAATTTTTCCACCGTCAGCATTAAGCTTTCTGTGACTCCATATTACTCTTCATCATGCAATGCTGGCACAGTTTCCACCATTACGTTACGGTCTTCACAATGAGCAATGGCTCCAGTCGCATAGTTCATTATCCACACGTAAAGCTTTTGTCAAGCAGATGACGTACAATCACATCTGACAGTAGCTGTATTCATGTTCGTGCTTCATCGACATCAATTATTACCCTTTCCACTCCGTCTGCTTTTCCCTGTCGCGTACCATCTTTGTGTATTGTGTTATTAGTATAAAGGGAAATTGTACATTTTGAAGGGGCAATGTGAATTGGACGTGGTGTATGGGTGCAGCAGTGTGTTCTGCGAATTCAGTTTAATTGTTACGGTCACGCCTGCAAGGCACACGAGGCTTATTCATTCCACCGCAAACCTCTTCCTATGAACTCGCTGCAAATACTGCTAGGTCATGATTACTTTTATTGCAGAGGCGATTACATTCTAGAACGTTGCTTCACAGCAGCAGTACTGTTATAGACCGTCAACCCTTATGAGTAAAATACAAGAATTTAAATCGGAAATATAATGAATGGAGAGGGTTAGGACATGATAGCGTTAAATTGTTCTTTTTTTAATGTTCCGTCTATTTTCCTGTATATTTATAATTAGGAGCCTACGGTTTGCTCATTTTTGCCCTAATCCCCTCGAAACCCACTGACAGGTGACTGAAGGGAGCAGGGCAAAATTATATGTATGCGGTTACCACCACTTGAGTGGATAGGTACGTTATCATTTTATCATAAAATAATCATATGGATAAATATATAAAATCATACTTGGAGCAGGATGAATAGTGCTATTACCTAACCAACTATGTGTTGAAAGTCTACAATAGGGAAAAATAACTATAGTTTTTTATTAAATTGCATTGCATTAAATTGGTTGATATTTTAATAAATTTTAATCTCTATTATATGGTATAAAAAAAGTACCTTAGTATCAGCAGCTACATCATTATCGCAAATCGTCGGAACATCCAATAAATCAAGAATTTCTGAATGCCCTGGAACGTCCCTGCGAAAATTCGGAGTAGCTTTGATTGTGGGGTGGAACCGACAATCAGCAGGCATCAAACATCTTCGACAGGCAATCAACATGATAAGTTATGTATGTAGTGCCCTCAGGTGGACAATTATTTTAGTACTACTTTTGGTTGAAATTTTGATATCTTCAGCTACTTCGAACACATTCATCAACCATATTTTGGACTGTAAATAAATAAATATATATTTTTTTATGGAAACCTACACGGAAGGATACATCACCCTAATGCAACAGGTTTTCTGGCGCATCCATGTAAATTTCAAATTAAAATTTATTTAAATGGAGATACCGATTGCAATGAAAATGTAGTAAATGTACAATATAGATTTTGTAAATAATTAGTATATTTTGGAAAAAGTGATTTTAAGATTCACGTATTCTTAAAACTGGAACTAAAAAAAATGGAAATTACGATGGAAGTTTTTGAATTACTAAAATTATTTCGTGACAACAGTTATCGAAAAAATATATACTAACTCTACAGCGCCAACTTGATAGAACACCTTAACATGATAAGTAACGTTTCGCAATTAAATTACATATCAGAAGAAATATAATAATAATCCCGAGCTATTTTGTTATTCGAAAATAAACCTCAGGTAGGTAAAGAGAAAGGATTTCCCAAATTGTACACGTAATATTACCATCAAGTTAAATCCGAAATTCGCTCAAATGTCATGTTTTCTTTAATAAATTCTCGCCTTGAGAATGTCCTCGGGCAGGCAGGAGTGCCATTAGCACAGCCTTTATCGTGATAGACACTCGAGAATCGAGAACATAAAAAATCGCAACATCAACATTTAAGGCGAAAAGCTCTTCTAGTTATTTTTTCCTTTTGTCGATTTTCAACACGGTTGGTTAGGTAATGGCACTGCCGAGTGGCTGTTACGTTTTTTGAAACGGAATAGAATAGTAATAGTTAACTAATTATTCGCTAGAGTTAATTGCGTAAGAGAAGAATGTGGATTGAAAAAGACATAGCGACAAGGATAGAGAAAGGTATGCTTAGACGGTTAGGATAGGACACATGGCGATAATGGAAGGTGAGAGAATAAACAAACAAATATAGAAAAATAATGAGGAAGGAAGAGTCAGACGGGGACGGCCTAGGCGAACATAACACGCGCAAATAGGTAATGCTCTATGGATGGGGCAAGTTCGCAGCACCCGTAACCGGCGTGCATGCATGAAGGGATGTATGACGGTGAATGAATGTCAGAAACGTGTCTAATGGTGATCAATTGTTTCTGCCTACCGCTCCGGGGAAGAGGCGTGATAGTATGAATGTATATATTATTCGCTAGGGTGCTGCTCCGTTTTCGATACAAAATCTCGATTATGAAAGCACAGTAAAAGCACAGCGCACAGAAATTCGTAATAGCTTCGCAGGTCTTAGTGGGCGTGTGGATTATAATAACTGCAGAGTTCTGTTGGCAGGTCTCCTTCGCGGCGGCGTTGGGTTCTTGTTTATGCAAAGAGGAGCGTGGGCTCAATTTACTGACTCGTTCCTGATGTACACCCTCCGAAATTGTTTTTTATGACCTCCTACTTAATGAGAGGGATGCTGGAATGCTCTCACGTGCCGGAGCGTACCGGGGGAAATGTAATTGTGGAAAATTGGAACATTGGGAGCGCAATTAGGCAGTTATTCAGGATGAAGAATGTTGGAGACGGGAGGAGAAAATACAGAACTGTCGACAGGTTTTCTGAAGTACGAGATATCTATGACCAACTCGGGCGCAGGTGCATCTCTTATTTATTTATTCATTTTAAACACTACAGTTTGAAGCTGGTGCGTGTATTCTTTTTTACAATTTATGAGTGTACTTGTATTGTTTTTATGTTTGTTTGTTTGTTTTTCTAATTGTCTTATGTCTGATATTTTTGTTCATTGCATGTATCTTGTCAGAAGTTTTTGACATTGTCATCAAGCTGCTGATTCGAAAGTCATAAAAGTATTTAGTACCTATGTATTTCATATTGTGCACACATTTTATTCTATTAGGTATTGTTAATTATGGGTAAAAGAAATGTGATCTTCACAATTCACTAGCAAGACATTGATACCAATACTTTACTTTCATCTTTAGTAACTGTGGTTTGAGATCGAGAAGGTATGACGGATATTCCCTAATGCCGCCTAACCTATATAAAAGCTGAATTATAATGGACTTGTTGAGAAGAACATTAGTTATGAAGCACCTTGGGAGAGGCTTTCACCCAGTAGTGATCATAATGACGTAAGTACGTTTTAGGAACAACAAACAAATACCACTGCATATGCCTATATAAAGAAGAGATAACAAGAAATACCACAATCTGAATTAAAAGGCTTTCAAAATTGTGGAAATTATAAATGAAAGACATAATCTAAAAAGGTAAGTAGGTACTTCACAACGTAATTTTGCGTCGATTTCGTTACAACGAAGATCATTAGGGATTTTGTTTTTGTTTCAGAAGATGACGTATTGAATTCGTCCAATGAATTCGTTTTCCAAATTCGATATTGTAAAAAAGTAATAAAGGTTTTTATAATATCGGACGGGGATAATTTGGAGAAAAAGTGAAGGAGCTTGTTTGTGGGGAGTTCTCGACTCTCGAATACTCGAAACTGTCGAGACTCAAGACTTGGTTTTTGCATTTGTTCGAATCGACTCTCCAGTCTGCAGCCTCTCGAGTATCGCCAATTGACAAAATAAATAAAAACGACAATGTGTGTCAACGACATGCAAATTCGACACCAAATTTCTCATTTCGCGACTACCTCCCAGTTCGTTCGCTCGACAGATGTTTTGGGCAAAATTTCCGGAATAACCCACTCACACACAGCACTCCGCCCAAAAGTATTCTATCGTAAAATGTTAAATTGGAAAATTTTAAACTGTAAGTGGTACAAGAAAAAGAAAAGTAAGTTAGGTACCTACCTATAAAATAATTAATAAATAAAAAATAAATATAGACTTTACTTCTTAGCAGAAAGCGGACTTATTGTCGGAGGCAATCTCTTCTAGTCTACCTTTATACACTGCAACACATTTTTATTGTTAGTGTATAGGTGCACTTACGAGGTTTTCCTTTACCGGGGTGCACTGTAATTTTTCATACAAATTACAATACAAAATTATTGATCATCAGACTGATATAAATAAAAAAAATGTAGCCGTTTACAAAGCAAAAAAGCCGAGGCTTTCCATACACTCTCGCAACACCCTAGACCCACTAGGTATTCTCTAAATTTATTTTTAGATAATGCTTCCATTAAATTAACATCTAATCAAAATTACTCAGGTAACCTAAATTAAATAGAAAATACTGTCTTAGTTATAAAACTTAATAGAAATCCACATATCTCTAATGGCGAAGATAAAACTCGAATTCTTGTCAAAGACCTCAATAGACAGGGTTAAAAGGTCGTTAAAAATGTTAACGGTGTGAGTAAAACTGACGTGAAAAGTGAATACGAACTTACGATACACGTAGACAACGTAGAAATAGTGCTATGACACCCCCAACTAGGCATTATCTGATTTAAGCACGACACAACTTTCTTCACAACACTGTCCTCTATCACCATGATTTCATTAAGTATTTCGTACATTCTAAGAACTTCCACAAACTTACAATTTTATACTCGAGTTATTGCAAGTAATAGATAAGTTTTAGCTTTGTTAAGAATTAAATCTAAATTGTCACTTTTTGCAAAAAAGAATTAGTTTATGACATAAAAAAATAAGGACAATCGTCCATTACCAAATTAATTGCAACTACATTTACAGATCAACTCTGTACTAGTTTTTGAAATAGAACAATTTTTGCTAAGATAACTCACGACCACTTGCATAAGAAGTTACCATTCTAACGACTGAATCATCAAGTAGATCATGTCGAACCGGAAAACAAAATCTTTACATTTAGAACACATTTGAATTTTCTGACAGGCAAATGGATATTATTACAAAGTATTGCAAACATTGTCGAAAATATATAAACAAATAATAATTCATAAAATATTTATATTACCACAGAAAATAATAATGTAATAAGTTATAGCAACGTTAAAGCGCAATAAACATACGACAACGACATTAATCCCGCGATACTGCGGGCTGCGCCTCAATTACCTCCCTCCGCTCCGGTCAAATGAAGTTATTAAACTGAGGGGACCGCTCACTACACTGACACAAATTGTCTTATGACTTCGAAAGGATGGATCGGAGTTAACTTATCATTCGGTTTCTGATGAGGATGATGTTTTGTTCAGGTCTATCATGGTGCGAGATATCGCTAAGCCTTTACTATTAAACGAGCAATTCTTGATATATACACTCTATTGTTCTGACGAAAATGGTTCTAGCGTTTTCAAAGAAAAAAAAACGGATAGGGGTTTCCGGATCTAGAAATCGTTATGTCAGAATTTTGGGAAAAGGCATCTTCAGACAACGTTATTAAATAACGTTAATTAACTGATTATTGTCTATGTAATCTTTCGAAAATTGATGTAACTTTTTCTTAGAACAATAACCGGATAGGGGTTTCTGCTCTGGAGATCGATATGTCAGACTTTTGAGAAAAGGCATCTTCAGACAACGTTATTAAATAGTTTAAACATATTTCAATTCTCAGGTTTTCGAAGAAAAAACGGATAGGGGTTTCTGGATCTAGAAATCTTTATGTCAGAATTTTGGGAAAAGGCATCTTCAGACAACGTTATTAAATAATTTAAACGGATTATTGTCTATGTAATATTTCGAAAATTGATGTTGCTTTTTCTTAGAACAATAACCGGATAGGGGTTTCTGGTCGAAGAAAAAAAAATGGTTAGGGGTTTTTGGGTCTAACAGTCGATACGTCAGACTTTTGGAAATAGGAATATTTAGACAACGTTATGAAATAGTTAAATCTGATTGTGGTTTTGGAGACAGAGGTGAGCTTCATTGTCATGTTCCATACGAAACATATGTAAAAGAAAACTTTCTAGAACTATTTTTATGAAGTTCCCATATTTATACCATGTCCTATACTATACCGTGGTATAACAGAGTAGTGGCGTGATTTGCACCGCTCTGTCCGTAATGGATCAACGATAAAGTCTGCAGCGGAGACGAGATCGTAACTCGCAATTAGCAACTGGAGCAGTAGCGACTACTTAATTCATGCCGTCTCGCAAACTCGCATTCTTTTAACAGTTACACTTTTAATTATGTATGCGATATCAAACAATTTACAAAAGAAGCGGTATAAGAATTTTGATAGTGGCTCAACGATATTTATGTAGTGTGATCCACCGACCAGCCCGCATCCAGCAGTGAACAAAGCAACGGTTGCTGATGATAAGGACTTCCAAGAATCAACAAATATTAAATTGAAAGTCGGTTCATTTAAGATAATCCAATGGAACATCTATCTATGTATATTATGTCCGTGTGCAACCCACAGATGTCAATTAGACCTAAAATTGAGACATTATTTAATTTCAGGGCATTGTTCTTTCGCTCGAACGTTCCGCAACCGACTAAATCACATTTGCATACAAAACAACCAAATTACTCTCCAAACACAATGTTCGTTGACTCTCAAACAATACAAAACGTGACGGTCGATGTGATGCTCGAATCGAATTTTAAAATTGAGTTTATTTTCTACCAAAAAACAACACGGTGAAGACCATAGAACGCAAAGGGGATGCGGTGGGTGGCGCGGTAACGTATAAGGCGCGCGTTCCGAATTTAAAATTGTAAGGTTCCGTCGCATACATAAAATTTAAATCGTGCTCATATTGTGCCTGACTGCATTTACCTTGATTCAAGAAAGCATCTTTGAATATTGATGAGCCGAGCACGAGGCCCGGAAACGCTTACGTGTTGTTGATATAATAAAAGTTATCATCAAAGACTTATTCACCGTGACGAGGCATCGCCCTCAAACACAACGCGAGGTTACCTTTAATGATCATCCAAACCGATTGAACAAAGTAGAAAATAAAACAAAGAAAATTTTTAGAAATTAAAGATTTGATAGACGAATAAAAAGAACCCGCATGAAAGGCAGGATAAATCCTTAATGATCTGAAAAATTAATACAGACATAATAAAATAAATTTTACGCCTACGCCGAAAGAAAATTTATGCGTCTGCCGACACTAAGTATAAATTACGCAGAAAATAGAAAAATATGGCAAGCGACGAAATTAATAAAGCCACCCATCACAGAATATATTCAAAGAAACCATTCAGAGCGCAGATAAAAGTGGAGATAAAAAGGCGACAACATAATACGAGGAGAAGAAAATCGTAACTCTTCGGAACATTCTCGAACGCTTCTAAAATGCGGAGTGTGTCTCTAAAAGATTTCAGTCCAACTAATTATTAATAAAATAAACATAAAATATCGCAGACACGCTTTATCGCGCTATCTTACGACGTCATTTATTACTTGAGGACATTTTTAAAATGGTCGCCAAGACGATAGTGCTCTCTTTTCCACCGATAGTAAGTTGGCACGAGAAATAAACACAAAGTCATTCGTAACATCTCCGCTTTTTGAACGCGTGGTTTTACAAATGTGCTCCAGTGAATGAGAATTTTGTAAATAAAGATGTACAAATTAGCGCAGTTATGGTTTGTTTACACGGTTGACTAAATGAAACTAATTGCAACAACTTTGTCTTTGTTAATGTCTAAGAAATTCCTTCATGGTAACGAGGTGTTTGAATCAAACAACATTTAAAATTAATACTAGTTTACAAATTCATTCACATGTTTGTGTCCACAAACTATTAGTCGTGTAAGTACTTGATAGAACAGACAGATATCCTCGAAAGGAATCACAAATTAAACCAATTGAAATTTCAAGTAACATAAAAAAACCGCATCAACTCCAAAAGAGTGAACGGAAGCAATCATCGCCTCTAATTCATGCAGAATCTTGGTCACGAGAACCTTTAGTTTCTCAGATGAATTCATACAATGCATCATAAACTTGAGGAGTGATGTGGGCAGACCACAAGGTGCCATAACATCAGAGATAATAACTTTGGGCTTATTCCTTAATCCGGTAAAGTTATGAAAGGCGGATGGTGAGAGAGGTGTGAAGGCAGATGACATTTTAAAATTATGATGACGGGTTTCAGGTCAGCATAATAACAGATATTCGCAGTTCTTTAGTCCAGCTTAGCCTGGTGATAAAATTCACTGAAACAATTATTACTTACTCGACTAGGGTCAAAAAACTGTTGGTGTCTGTGTTTCCGGACAACTCCTAAACGACTCAGCCGATCGGGCTGAAATTTTGTAGGATCATTCTATATTATGTCAATCGCTCGCCACACACCAATTTTCAACTTACTACAAACTGGCAAGAAACTTCGCTGAAATTTTTGCTGTTACGCTATTACGACAAGAGTTGTATACACAGGTATTCGGATTAAACAGACCTATATGGGGTATCATAATATCATAATCATCTATAGCTCACAAAATATTAAACGCAATCGTTAAATAATATACTCAGAAATGAATAGCATTCTATCATAAACCTATATTACGATAGAACATCTTAAATGCGTTCTAATAATCGAATTGTCGTAAAATAAATTAAAACGGCGCATTTCCAATTAATTTCTACTCAAATATGTTTATGAGATAGCTTGACCTGGAGTGACCCACAGCTTTATAGGCTCCTTCCTATCTGCGACATATTTTGGCTACAACTACAGCATCTACATATTATATATTTATAATATTTATTTATCTACTTCTTCGGTTATTGTCTGTTTGATTGTCATAAACTACCAAACGACCGAACCGATTATAGTCGATTTTCATCTTAGTTCAAGGGTTTAATTTTTTATAGTTTCCGAAATTTAATTAATATGAGTATAATGCGAGAATCTAAAACAAGCGCGGACACAGCCAATACGACATTTAAACAAGGTAGGATGTATGCCAGCCTTGTCGTAACAGGCTTCGCGATACTCGTATGAAAATTTTTCAGAGAAGTTTCTTGCCAGTTCTTCTAGGAAGTTGAAAATGTTGGTGTTTGATGAGCTATTGACGTATAGAATGAACCTACAAAAATTCAGCCAAATCGGCTGAACTGTTTTCGAGGAGCTGTACGGACAAACAATCAGACAAACAGACTGACAGACACTACAATTTTTTTACCCTAGTCGAGTAATAGGCTTAGCCAATAAATTAAACCTTCCATTGATACGATAACCCGCAGGTCGCGACAAATATTTCTTGTCTTCTGTTACTTCTCGGAATTCTTCGAGTTATCAAATTAACCTGGATAGCCAGTGGTTAACAACTTTTTTAATGACTCGGTTATTTATTTTGACACTTTGGGCAAATGCTTTCTCAGAAGATTGATTGTAACTACACGTGTGTTGTGATTTTCAAACAAGTTTTCGAGTGTTCTCTTGTAAATTTATTCTTCTCTCAAATCTTAGTGACTTCTAGTATAGGTATTCGTATATTTTAAATGGCCGCATTCTTGAGATATAAAAGGGTATTATAAAAAATTTTGAAATAAACATTCCTTGTGTGATTATTATGTACATCACAATCAAAAATTCTAATAAAAACACGAGTGATGCCTCAAAAATTCGATTTATATTTTAATAATGAAAAGTTCGCGCCAAAGCTCTACACCATGTGACTGCGTCTTCGTCAGTCAAGAAAGCCATACAAAACAGGTTATTAAGGAAAGAAACATTTTAAAGTGGCCTGGAAAAAAAATTAAAGTGTTTTTTTCAATGAGATGTTTGCTTGGAATATAAATTTGGACACGACAACGGGTCCGTCGGGTCAGCTAGGAAAAGAAGTAGGAGCAGGAGTAAAATAAGAAGTAGGAGTAGGGGTAGAGGTAGCAGTAGGAGTAGAGGAGGATTAGGGTTGGGGTAGGGTAGGGGTAGGGTTGGGGTAAAGGTAGGGAAAGAAGTATGAGTTGTGAATGTGATATTCTTAACTGCAAAATTATTCAGTTTTCCCGTTAAATCATACGCAGACGAAGCCCCCATAATTAAAATTATTTAGCGGCTTACCGGTGCGAATGGTGACGAGCCACATCGCGTGCAGCTCGACGTTTCGAGTT
>WYDE02231727.1:0-14651 GCA_009867175.2 Adela reaumurella
AAAATTAGAAAAACAATAAAATGAAACTTCAAAAGTATCTGGAAAAAAAACTACTGAATAGATTTTGTTTTTTATTTTGTAATTTGGAAGTACAACTATTCAGAATTATTATTGATAAAATTTTAAAGAAAAAAAAATATTTTAGGCTTTAATGCCTACATTACCTACGCAAGGTAGCGATTTTTGAAAAAAAAAGGACTCGACTTGGATTTTTTTTCTTATTTTTTTCTGAACAGACAATAAGTCATCTATATTGCCTTAACGGGTTATCCATTAATTATGGGACACCCTGTATATAGTACTGAATAAATAACTGATTGATAAGAACGGTACTTTTTCTTAAAAAATGAAAAATTGAATCGAAAAAGTGTAAGTAGTAGGAATATTTCAATCACGGAACGTTCATTTAAATAAAAGTATACTTCAAACTCTTAATTAGCACAACAGCTGATGAGCAGTATCCGAATACTTAAGACTTGATGTCAATGTTTGGTAGGTACCTATAATATGAATCAAATTGTTATTACTATGGAATAAGTATTTATAACCCAAAACGGCGCATAATGTCCCTTTCGCGAAATGTCCCGCGTGCTCATAAAGGCCCATTCTCATAATGGCCCCTTCTTAAAACGGCCCTTTCTCAAAACGGCCCATTCTCAAAATGGCCCTTTCTCAAAACGGCCCACGTTAAAAAAATATAACAAAAGTTACATTCATACGTCTTTTGTCAGGATACTAGTTTACTTTAAGAATTAGTGTAAGAAGTTATTTTAAGTTCATTAATTAAGTACCTATTTTAAGGTTTAATTGCAAATGTAAAAAATATAATGACATTAATAAAATTCTGCAGGGTTCATTTAAGTTTTGCTTGCTTTCATTTAAGTAATTGCTTGAGTAGCCTAGCCGGCAGAAGGCGACCTTCTGTACAGAAGGTCTTGGGTTCAAAACCCGCCCGCCGTGGCAGGCTGCAAAAGTTAGTTTTGATTTTAAAATCTTACAATAACTCGTATGCAGAATTACTCAACACACCAGTGAAGGAAAACACCGTGAGGAGACCTGTACACTTACTTAGCAATACGAAAGTATTCTAAGTGTGTAATTGTCGACTGGAAGCGGTTGCCTTATGGCAACCAGTCCGCCGTCTGCACAGCAGATAAGCTTAATTTACATTTACAGCAGATAAGTTTTTTAAAACGTAGCGAGGCGAGCTACGAACGGGACGTTTTACGAAGGGTACTTTTTACAAAGGGGACATATTACGAACGGGACAATTTACGAATGGGACATTTTGCGAACGGGACAATTTACGAATGGGACAATTTGCGAACGGGACGATACGCTCATGGGACATTTTACGAAATGCTTACGGTTTTAGGAGATGGACATTTCGCGAAAGGGACATTTTGCGCCTTTTGTTCCCCGACTTTATACTTGCCTGGAAACATATACATACCATCATACCTCGAGGAGTAGGCAGAAACAATTGTGCGCCGTTTGACACGTTCCTGACATACATTCTTGTCTTCATCCACCGTCATACAACACATTGTAAATAAATGCGCGCCGGTTGCGGGTTTTGCGAACTTACCCCTCCGTAAAAGGTTACCTATTTAGTCATGGTATGTTTGTCTAGGGCGCTGCCTATCAACCCTATCTTCAACGTTCACTTTGTACATTTGTTTGCTCATTCTCTCATCATCCATTTTCTCGATGGGTCCAAACCATCTAAGCAACCTTTCTCTATCCTTTTCGCTGTCTTCTTTCAATCCACATTCTGCTCTTACAAATTCTTCACATTTCCACGGTAAACTAGGATTAATTACTTTAGCTGTAGGGGGCAGTGGCATCTGAATGTGTAGGAAAAGTTCCGTGAACTGTTGTCGTATTCTTCACAACACCGATCACTACAGCGGGGCTCCTGACCTGTATGACTGCGTGAGGTTCTCAACTGCTATGCTGGAGGGGTAATGCGATCTGGGCCAACGATTCTTTCAATCCGTTTCGAGTAACTAAGCCATTTAATTGTAAAGCACGCTTGATTATAGGGAGCCGGGAAGGAATTAAACCTCTTCCACGCCACGCGCATGTACTCGTGACGAGGCTGCAGCCGACATTCATTGCTATAGCAGGCTACTGCAGGAGCACGGTGCACTAGCTGTTGTTGGAGCTGCAGCGTGGAAAGGGTTAATGGGTTCTAGGCTCAAATAAGGCATGCTGTGCTGGAAATAGCTACTCGCTGCGAGTAGCAATTTCCAAAAACAACAGCCGATAAGTTCTCGCTCAGATACTGAAGAGGTCGGAAAGTGATGTAGCACGAGTTTTTGATTGGTTTCTTCTCTTTTGCTTTTAAACTGTTTTAGTAGATAGAATAACCTGCTTGCCTCAGTCATATTTGCACGAAGCTCTGTGGGTCTACCGGCCTACCGAAAGTCTTTGTAAAGTCTTGCTTGCTTGCTTCCCGCTCGCACCTCCCACTCGGTCCTAATTTGTGTTATTAATTATTTCATGTTTTATTTACACGCCTTCATGAGCCGAGTACAATCTGCATTTGTCACGGCCTTAAGATTTTTTTAACGTACCTACGAAATTAAATTGTAAAAGAAATATGTACATGAGATTGATGTACCCATAAAAAAATTAAAAACCATGAAGGAATAAAAATTATTAAAGATCTACCAAAAAAGAAGGTTCCGGGATATGATCTCATCACATCTAAAACATAGAAAGAGTTACCATAGAAGAGAATTACATTTGTGAGCTTTTCAACTGTATCCTGGAAAATAATCTTATTCAGTTGAATATGATTATTCCAGCATCCCAGCATCCCGTCTTTCCACATACTCCCATATTGGCTTCAGGCTGAAACATAAGCCGGTCGATTATCTCACTTTCCCACCCATCCTGGAGCGTGTCTTCCTGAAATCCTTACAAATTAACGCGCCTCCTGGTGTCTTCTGTTTTACACCGTTGTGGGAGAACTCCTGGCTGGGAGGTGCAGAAGTTCAAGTTCAACCCCTTTAGAATGTATTAAGCGGGGTTTACTGTATTTTTTTCGGTTTTTTTTAGTATACATTAAAATATATGCTATTGATATTATAATGTATAGTATGCATTAATTGACAAGAGTTCAACGCGCCAAGATATTTCTAGGCGTCGGGTCGTGTTGATTTACTGGATAGGGTGTGGCCGGGAGGAGAGATTACCCGAAGGGGTGGGGGTAGAAACTGGGTACAGGTGGAGGGTGGGGCAAGGGGTTAGGGGTAGAGTTAGGGTTATTAAACTGACACGGATAGCTAATCACACAATGCCCCAGTTTTTTGGCAGTGATGTCAGCCAAATACACCTTGGTGATTAGGTGCCATGTCAGCGTTTCCCTCAAATCGAGCCAGCTACATTGAACTGGACGGAAAACACAAACAATTTTTCATAGCCACTTCAACCGACCTTCAATCAGTCGGTGGTACCGACCCGGGCGGGTTGAACCCTACCACCATATAAGGAGAGGGAAAGGACCTACAGTTTAACGAGGAATCCGAACCATCTTTCTTCTTGTTTCTTCTTTTGCAGCCATTTTATTCGCCCCACTGCTGGGTACAGGCCTCTCTCGTTTACATGACATGAGAGGATTTAGTCATACACTTCCACGGTGACTAACCAGCTTGGAAGTGGGTTTCCTCACGGTGTTTTCCTTCACCGGAGTGTCAGCAGCCATTTTTGCACAAATTATAAAGTAATAAATATTGTGCTCCTAGTGGGGTTCGAAACCGCACCTCTCGCTTGAGAGGCGTGCTCTTGCCCGCCTTTCCGAACCATGGCCAGAATCAATGGTCAAGCGGTCACCCATACAATACCTGACGTCGCTCGGAACTTTGTTAACAGAATACCGAATGTTGTAAGCATTGAGTCACCGATGCTGACAATCGACACTTCTAAAACTTGTTACATCAAAACGTAAGTAAAATGTAAGATGTCAAAACGGTCATCATAAATTGCTGCTACTTTACAAAAGTTCTACAAGTGAATGAAAATGGAAAAAATATAAAAAAAAACTCAGAATTGTTGTAATAGAGCTCCAAAAAGGTTTTCACTAAAAATAAAAGACAAAAGCAAGTTTTATAAAAATGTTTATTACATAAGATAGTAACATAAAATAAAAAGTAAAGTGTGAAGAAAAAAAAACTAAACACAAGATCTAACTTGAAAAAATGTCCCCTTTGTCTAATAGAAAACAGGTGTTTAGACTACCGAAGTTTTATTATAAACACGAAAAAAATATAACAATAACATTAGACTGGATTTTGCCAGACTAGAAAACCAGGAAGTTATACGTGGCAATTATGCGCAACTTTCTGCATTCAAGGAGTAGTAAGTAGAAGAAGAAAGTATAAAACTGGCGACACTAGCGATGTCCGGTTCTGTATCATCACTTCTTGGACGATCTATACCTTAGAACAGACAGGTTTGCGGCTTTAGCACTGAATGGTTCTTTCAGTGTCCGCACAGATCCAAAATACACTCTGAAAAATATTTTAATGCACCGTACAGTCTGTATTGTAAAGCGTTCTGAGAGGTGCAGCCCGCACATGCTTAAGAATCAACCAGGTGTGTGGCTGTTACGATACGAGCTGCAGATCTTGTGTCCATTTCAGTAAAGTTTCATATGTACGCCGAATACTTATATCGCAAATTTTCTCGGTATATAAATTTAAAAAAAATGCAGTCTTTGGGGAATGGTGAATGTGGAAACTAAACTAGCTCTTCTAACGAAATCGGCTTCACGACTTCCTAGGACATGAATTAATAAATATGAGTGTGACAATGGTTGCTTAATATTTATATGAATGGGAAGTGCTCCATACAAGCTCTAGGAACGCGTGAGCACTATGCATGTTCTCAGTCAATATTACTTAAAAAATCATTTGTTAAAGTGATTAAAGAATCCTATTTTTTAATGTTTCCATTCAGTTTAGTTGCCTAAACCTACCATACACAAATTGTTTTTATTAGCAAATAATGGGATGTTCTATTATCTGCTCAAAATTACCGATGATTTAAAACAAACCTTTATTTGGAACGTAAATTCCTTACACACAATACCAATGAGAAGAAAATTAAAATTAAAGATAAGTCTGATTATAATTTTACACTTCGAAAATTAAGAATCATTTCACTGAGCTGACCCGTATACACATTTTTTTCTTCAAATTAAACACTACAATCAAAATTAGACGAGAAAATTTAATCACAACAGAGGAATACCCATATCTTGATACCACTCCGTCATTTTTATTACGGATAAAAATTACATTCACGAATATATCTAATAAAACATAATAATGTACGTATAATTTTATGTAGGAAAAAAAGAGAATGCCTCAATAACTATGTAGACAGAAGACCGGTTTACATTATCTTAGTCATTAGGAGAGTGCGCTAAGAGCGTGCATTAGTAGAAACGTGTTCAGTATTACTCAGCTTACCACTATAATAAAATAGATTTTTATTTCTACTCTCCTAACTCACTTTCCCAATGACAGATAATGTAAACCGGCCTTATAGACTGGGAGGCAGTGAAAAAAAACAAGTGATTTTGTAATGAAAATTATTACGCTGGTCGTGTTCCTTATTTTTTCGGGATCATTTTATTTGTAATCATTTTCATTATGAAATCATGTATTTTTTTTTCACTGCCTCTTAGACCATTAAGTGACACCAAAATGGGTAAGCCTCACTTAAGACAAATTGCCTCATAGGCCTCTATCGGTAGTCCTAACTAACTTCAACAATATTAATCTTAACAGTAAACACGAGAGTATATCAAGAAGCACAGCTATGAGTTTTTTTATTATTCTTATATTTAATTACTAAATAAGAATTTTCACACACCAAGTATCACACAATTGAGTCGAGTTTATCCTATAAACCTAAACCTATGTAGACATAATGCATAAAGGTTGCAATACGACAGTAAATTTTAGTATTATTATTATACTGCAATACGATGAATGTGTGGCAGGTTGGTAGGCACACGGTATGCTGTCGTGAATAATCAAACCCCTTTTGACAGTGTCCTATTTATAAACCAATACGAAAACCCTAAGAATTGTATGCTGCCGTTCACCGTTCTAGCGAATAGAGCAACAAGTACAAACGCTTACATATTACAATAACATACATTTATTGAATCTCTCAAAGAGACATGTGTCGAAAATTTATATATTTCATTTTGTTTTACGACAACAAAGCTTTCCTCTTTCAGATATTCCGATTTACGATTCCAGAAATCATTGATCCTAAATAAGGAAGGGAAGATATTGTGAATTTTGTCTTTCTGACACTGTCTTTTTGAAAGAAATCAATGAAATATTAATCAAATAGAATAACAATAGATAACGGGACCTTAGAAATAAAAAATAATGTTTATCTCGCTCCAACACTGAAGTTATGTACTATTCGCACCACGCTCATATTAAAAAAAAAACTTTTTAAACTTAAAATGTAAAGCACTAGTATACACTATAATAAGTATGACAAAATTAGAAAAAAAAAGTTCCAATAGGTACTAAAAATACATGAAATTTTAAAACAAACGTAATCTAATCTAACACTTGAGGTAAATTTAAAGGTGATGTAAAGATGTGTAACAATTTGCTGACATCGTGAGAAAGAACTTTTAAATTTGTGACTTTGCCACGGCAACATTGCTGTACATCGGTAGCACTACTGCAGTGGTGTCTCAGCTTTGGTTCGAGAGCTTAGTCTGTACAGAGTTGTATTTGCATTGGTACAGCAATGTCACTGGCAACAATGCGACTACTACTAATACTTACTATGAAAACATTTATATAGTTTTGTGGTCACAAATCCGTAAGAAAATATAGTACTTCTTATGTCACAAATTCAAACCATTATCTGACATCACACTTTACAATATTTTTCACAAAAAGATATACTTCTATGACTTTCGTCCTAAGTGACCGAGCGGACAATGAATATTAGTTTTTAACTTACAGGGTTCATTGTAAATGGATTAAATAAACAGCTCATTAGAAAACTCCTCTAGTTAAAAAACCGGAGAAGCAGTTTAATTAATCCGGACAATGAATATGTTCTTAGTGTTTTCAATCAATTAAAATAGTCACTGATTTTTAAATGGGGCACTCAAAATAGTATTACATAGAAACAGTTTGCCAGTAAGTGTTTTCTTTTTTACTTATCTGTACTTTCTTCAGAACCTTCGCTGGATCTGGCTGCACTTTCTGCTGCAGGTGTTTCATCCTTATTTTCTTTGACCTTGGATTCAGACAATCGCTCTGACTTGATCACATCTTGACCCACATTTGCTGATTCGGCATCTTTGGACTCTACCGGTTCAGTTGAAGCTTTCTCCCGAGATTCCTTCTCCTTAGCACTTTCGAGAACATCTGTTTGTTCTTTGAGACATTTTACTTCTTCCTGTTCATTAATTACCGCTTCTTGAGACTCTGTAATATCGTCAGCTTTGTCCACCGTTTCGGGCGTACTTTCGGTTGAATCCACACTTGTGTTGAGCGTACCCATTTTCGTTGGCGAATTGTCTTCCGAGCTATGATTAGGTGTGGTGCCTGGGGTCGTGAATTCTTCGGTCTCTATAGGTCCAGATTCGTCCAGTTTTATCGTTAGCGGTTCTAGTTCTTTTGGCATTTCAATTTTATTGTTATCTTTAAAGTGCAAAGGTTCTTCTGTTTCGGCTGATTCGTTAAGCAATTCGTTTTCTATAACGGTAATGTTTCCGCTTACACTATCGTCAAGTGTAGATACTTCTAGGTCGACCTCTTGATCTATTACATGTGTTTCTTCAGAGTGTGATGTAACAGGCGTTTTTGTCCCATCAGTATATGATGATAAATCAGTAGTAGTTTGAGCTCCCATGGTACCTCGGCCAATCGATGAAAGGTCGACAAAAGTATCAGTTTCAGCAAGCTCATAAGTTGATCCAGTTTTTACAGGCTCGTCATCTGGCTGAATAGCTGTTTCGATGTCACCAACAGTCACAGTCTCCATTTCCTCTAAATCTTTATTGGTCTCTTCGCTCACCTTCAATTCGACAGGTTCAATCGTTTCCTTTATTAAGCTGCAAATTTTATCTGTTTCCAGGATTTTTGCTTCATCAGTACATGCTGATGATTCAGAGGTAGTTTCAGCTTCAATGGTACTAGGAGCAATGGTCGATGGGTCAACACAAGATTCTGTTTCTGCAGACTCATTAACTGATCCAAGTTCTTCAGTTTCATCAGCTATTTCGAAGCCAACGACTGTAGCAACCGGTACGTTCTCTAACTCTTGCTTCACGTCTTCCATCACTTTCTCTTCGATGGGTACACTCGGTTTCTTAATTATGCTGCAAACGTCTTCACCGTTGAGCAGGAGTTTGACGAGCAGCGGTTCCTTCGTCGTATCCAAAAACTCAATTTGGAATACGGTTTCTGTGTCACTCACTAGTTCTAAGAAAACTTCAGCTTGTTTTTCATCAGGGTTGAATGCGGCTAAAGCACAGTGTTTCGCTAGGGGCTCTAGCTCTGAAAGGTCAGTCGGCAGTTGGCGGAATTTCTCACACTTGGCCTTGTTACCATAGTCCAAAAACAATACGTGCGATCCCACGTCGCAGAATTTAATTACCTTTGCTCGGTACCATTGTTCATCCTCGTCCCAAAATGCAGCCAGTAAGGATCCAAGTTTAACATCTATGACTTCCTCAAAGCTTTCGGCCTCGCTCATCTTGTCTGTTATCGTGCTGTCGGATTCCTCTAGTTGGACGTAGAAGTCTGTCGGTGAGTTGGCATGACAGACTGTGCCGTTTGTCAACAAATCTTGGCCCAGCGGTGTTGGCCTCTCAGTTGCGGGCGGTGCTTCACAAAGAGTTGCTAATTCTTCCGTAACAGATTTACCTTCCAGGTAAAGTTCCACAATTGATATATCGCCGGAAGCAATGAACTGCACCTTGAAAATGGTCGCTCCCTCGGCGGCCATTTCATTGAATTTTACCTCTGATTTTCGCGACCATGATTTTATGACCCTTGGTTTTTGAAGGGCGCATTTTCGCGACAACGCCGGCTTTGTTTTGAGCTCTTCTGGCATGCTACGGAGTTCTGTAACAATAGAGGCATTGCCA
This sequence comes from Adela reaumurella, assembly GCA_009867175.2. NCBI lineage: Eukaryota > Metazoa > Arthropoda > Insecta > Lepidoptera > Adelidae > Adela > Adela reaumurella. The sequence goes on from WYDE02231727.1 coordinate 9,152, forward strand.
TAGTCCATGAAAAGAACTTCAATGCCCTCAGAGCCTTCGACTATGATTTGAGCTCTGTACCAGCAGCCATCTTCTGGGTATTTCGCCGCACATAAGGTTCCTTCCTCTTTATTGTTCAACTGGGGGAAGTTTTCAGCATCATCCATTGCTTCCTCTACAGCTTGCAGCTCGGGAGCAGTGTTTTCAAGCTGGATCCAGAACTCAGAAGGTGAGTTCACATGACTGGCGAAGCAGGAGGATAGGTCTCCGCACTCCATTTCATCGGATCGTGTGGCATGGCCATCCACTACCAGTTTACCTGTCAGATTCTCTCCATTAACAAACAAATCCACATATGTTGTTACATCCTTCAGTACGATCAGAGCTTGGACAGGTGCAGACATGTCCCCTACTAGCTCTGTGAAATAGTCTGAAGAAGGTTCGGACCACTGCCCTGTTCCTGTAGGAACCGCATTCACACTAGATTTAATGGCAAACCTCTCTTCTTCTTTGAGATGATCCGGGATAACCTTCATAACTCCCGGAATGTTATCTAGGACATCGGTGTTGCCGTAATCAATGAACCTTACCGTGATGATATCGGCATCGGAATCTAAAACTTCTGCACGGTACCACATGTCGTCGGCTGAGTATTTAGCAACACAGAGCGTTCCCATTTCCTTGTCCTCCAGTTCTGGGTATGATGCATTCTTTTCTTGCAGTTCAGCCTGAATTTCTTCAATCTTGTCTATTTTATCTGCCATTTGAAGCCAGAACTGTCCCGGTGTGTCTACATGGCTTATGTACACTTGGACTGTTCCAGATGGAACAGTGGGGAGTTCCGTCACTGGAGCCGGCGCTATGGTTTCTTCTGTCGTAACAGGTGAAGCAATCTTGTCGTTGACAAGTTTAAGAGAAATATCCTCTCCGCTCACATTTAGGTTTGCCAACCAGCCTTCGTCGCCGATGGTTAAAGTGACCAATACTTCTTTATCAGCTAGCGTTTCAGTGAGTATTGTCACGGCATTGTCCTGCAAAGGCGTCATTCCCAAACTAACGACGAGAGCTAAGGAGTTAGGTTCATAGAAGGAAGGGTCTAGTTTCTTGATGCTAGTTTTGGCGACATCTTCAGTGTTGCCGTAGTCAATAAACTGCACTTTGCAGGTGTCGTCGGAGGCAGAGATGATGGTCGCACGGTACCAGTTGCCATCGCTGGATTTTGCCACACATGATTCCGTGTCATACGATTCTAGGCCTTCGGGTGTACCTAGAAAGAAAAAAATTGTGACTGTAAAGGTGTTAAGATTAATTTTTGCAGGTCAGTTTTTCTACTGTAAATTCCCAGACAAGAATTTGTGTTCCCACCACTCTTTGAAATAAAAAAAGCAATGTTAATTAAAATATGACAATACTTTTCAAATTGCTGTGGTCATTAAACAATATTTTGAATATTTTGGAACAACAGATTAGATATCTCAGTACGTTTGCTCAGCTCGTGGCGAGCAGACGTCTCCGTGACCAGGACGCTCTGTTCGAAACGTCGGAACAATCTGATAAAATTGCCCCGAGAAGTCAGAAATTCCATATTTTTTGTAAAAAATGACAAATCTGAGTGCAGAACTTCCTAGGGATGATGAATGTATAAAAAACAATGTTCCTTCACGTTTTCTTTTCATAATAGATTTTTATTTCCTAAATGAGAAGATTTTTCAAAAACTTGGAAGTTTATTATTGGTGTTAATTGCAATATGTTAAGAAATTATAGCTTTGTAAAAACGATCATACAAAAGAACCATTCTTACACTAAATATTCCAAAACTAAAATAAAAAAATCGAGGTTTATATCAACAGTGTTAATTGGGCCTACAAGTTTGACATTTGACATATCGCTGGGTTAAAAATCACAATGTTAGTTCCCTTGTACGCCACGCAGGTTCTCTTTCCGCACGGACCAACTAAGGTGTGCCATAAATGTCAATTGTTTTGAATGCTAAAAGGAGAATTTATGACCCACCTTCCTCATAGAACTTGAATAGTTTATCGAGGAGGTCCGCGATGCGGTCCGCGTCGCTCGCCTTCTGCAGGTACAGCTGACTCAAAGACTCGGCGTGAATGAGGTACGCCGCGCCGAAGTTGTAGTTGAACACGGCACGCAGGCAGAGCGGCGACACCGACTCGAACGCGCCTTCGTCCGGCTCGAAAGCGGCCACCTTGACTCCCGTTCGCTCATACAACGTCGTCACTAGCCTACGAAGACATTTTTTTAATGGAGAGATTTAAAAAATCAATATAACATTTACTTTCATCACAGAATGACGGATTTTATAACATCTTATATTTCGTCGCGGTATCGCGGCATCTGACGTTTTTATTTTTACAAAGTGGAAAGAGTTCTCTCTCCTCTTAGTTGTTGAGGCTACACATGGGTGACTGGTGTTAGAGGACACGTGTAAGAGATTAGAATACTCACTCTGGCCTATCTGTATCCCAAGAGTAATTTACAGTTTATTCTTAACGAAACGAAAACTTTCTGCAAGAGGGTTGGAAAACTTGCTCTTAGATGAAGAAGATGAGGAGAAACCTCTTAACTATTCTCTGAAATTGAAGATTCTTTGTTACTTTTATAATTTGTTTTATTACTTAAAAACAATTATATTCACACTGCCAAAATTCTCAACCAACTACTGGGATCTGCATCATCCCACCCGAAAAACATGAAATCTGTGAAAACAGAAGAGTGAAGTACATCTATTTTTATATTTTGAAAATGTGTACAAATGTTCATAAAAGTTGCTCGTCTAGTTGCTGAGATCAAATTCAGGCGTCTAAGGGATAAACTTGTTGCCATTCAGATTGCCCACAAGCTCGTGACTGAGAAGTCATCAGCTTGGTGGAGCTCTCCTCGTAGTTGTTGACGCTACACATGGGTGACTGGTATTAGAGGACACGTGTAAGAGATTAGGATACTCACTCAACGCCGTCTATGTCGTTGATGTAAAGTATGAACTTGTTACCCTTCAGCTTAGCCACTAGCTCGTCCTCAGTCATCAGTTTGGTGGAGCTCTCCTTGTAGTTGTTGACGCTACACGTGGGTGACTGGTATTAGAGGACAAGTGTAAGAAATTAGGATACTCACTCAACGCCGTCTATGTCGTTGATGTACAGTATGAACTTGTTGCCCTTCAGCTTAGCCACAAGCTCGTCCTCAGTCATCAGCTTGGTGGAGCTCTCCTCGTAGTTGTTGAAGCGACACGTCAGGGACTGGTAGTAGTATACACTCAGTTCAGTCGGCAGGATGTAGAGCTGTTAACATACAAATGTAAGTTAGGTCCTTTTTTATTATTTTTGCCAAACTAATGGGTTATTTATTCATTTAAAGGTACTTTTTTCAGAAGGGATTTTATGGCAGATCACGCGATAGTCGTGTCATACTGTCATGGTATTTTTGTTGAGTATTGTTTGAAATTTGGTCATGGAAAGACTTAGCCCAGGACACAGCCCGTTCGGTGAACAGTTAATTTCACTCTTCGGACGGGTGAATTGGCCGTCTAGATCATAAAATATCTCACCTCTACACTTTTTCCTTTGGGGCTACGTAAAGGTCTACATGTATACCCGGTACGATTGATAAATTGGAAGCCAACATAACTCGCGTTATTCGCCAAATACCATCAAAATGCTCGGACGCTCATCGAAATTGGAACTACAGAATGGACCATGTTAACCGCACTTTCGGCCAACATTCAAAAGAAATAATCTTTAAAAAATAAATCTTTATAATGGATAAAAACATCTAACAAAGAGTTTGCCTCAAATTTTGCATGGCAAATGGAATTTCATATTCCAAGTCGCTGAAAATGTTACAGAAAGGTTATGGTGAATCAACCTTATCAAAATTACGTGCATATGAGTGGTACAGTGCATTCAAAAGCCGAGATTTGGAAAATTTGCCTCGTTCCGGTCGGCCATCAACGTCTTCAACTGAAATTAAAATCTCTAAAGTGAAGGAAATGGTGACTGGAAATTCTCATTCAAGTTTGAGAGAGATAGCCGCTGAACTTTCTGTGTCTCACAAATCGATTTGTACCATTTTAAACGATCGCTTGGGCATGAAATACATTGCCACTCGACTAGTCCCGGAAGATCTGAATTTTCTTCAAAAACACAATCACGTAAAAGTCGCTGAAGATATGTTAGAACGAGTTAATTCCGACTCTACATTCGTCAAATGCATTGTTACTGGTGATGAGACATGGGTTTACAAGTTTGACATGCAAACCAATCAACAAGCTTCGGAATGGCGCCTTCCAACTGTGCCGAAACCGAAAAAACCATGCGAAATCGATCAAAAGTCAAAGTCATGTCAACAATTTTCTTTGACTATCGCCGTGTTGTGCACTCGGAATTCTTGTCAGGTCAGACGGTACATAAAGAATATTATGTGAATGTTATGCAGCGTTTGAGAAAGTCATGAAATAGTCACTCGATAAAATTAAAACAGCGGAGCAGTGAGTTTTAAATAACAAATCAATTTCTTTGTCATCATTATTACACCTTCTACAACATTTACATATATTTACAATGATAAAATATTAGCACTCACGCTGGCGGCCGGCACGGTGACCGAGTATCCGTAGTCCGGTAGCTGCGCCTTGACACTGCTCCGGTCGGCGGCGTCTTCCAGTATGGCGCGGTAGAGGCGGCCGTCGTGCATGAGCGTGCAGTGCGTGCCCTCCGTCACACTGTCCGCCGGCAGAGGCTGCAGCTGTCCGGACAAATACATCTTATATTAAAAGCTGGACGATCACCTTCTTATCTTAAAAACTTTACAATTGAGAAGATGAAATTTTTTTATTAAATAGATTTTCCATAATTTTGCTTTAATGTTGGCAGTTTTTTATATTAATGAGCCGTGCCATATATTTCGCAGTACTGGGACTGACGATCATTTGGCTGCAATCACTGTGTCATTTAGGCCCGTGCGTTCCGTTTTATGACCCAACAAGTATATGACCACTTTCTGAATGTGATCATCATTCTGAAAAGCTACGCCAAAACGGTGAAGTCTTTCCTGGTCTCCCGACCGGCTTCATGCGTTGGTTGTGCAGGTGGAAACAAGCATCGTCTTCCTGTTCAATGTACACGGCTGAAGATAACTCACTGTGGCGTGGTCTATCGCAGCGATGGTGCTCTCGACGAGGGCGGCCTTGTCCAGGTCCAGCTGCACCTGGAAGCGCTGGAAGGACTCCACGTGTGTGATGCGACACATCAACTCCTGGCCCACCACAATGGGCAGGTCGATCGGCTCGTCTGTAAGAAATGCGCTCATTCTCATTTCTGTACACAGGATTAAGAAATTTGGATAGTCAAAAGATCCGCATCCCGTGCATTGCACCGCGTGCAACAGATTGGGGATGTATCCACACACTGTTAATATCCCCCTATTAACCCGTCGAACGTCGGGGGTCTCCGCGAGCGCGATACCGTCGTACGTCGGCGCTTTTTCGGTGTTTTGCAAAAA
>WYDE02231838.1:3366-14647 GCA_009867175.2 Adela reaumurella
TATTATAGACTTATTTATTCGGGTTACATGTATTTTTTTTAATTATTCCAGTATATGGAAGTAAATATTACTTCACTACGAAATAAATACCTACCTCTGAACATTATTTTCCCTTTCCTTGTTGAAATTTGCGATTGCTTTTTCTTCGTCGTTTATATTTCAGACGCTACAGAAAATGCCAGTAAACGTAACAAAACAAAACACAGACGCCCTGGAACAAAGAAGTCAGACGGAATCAGCACAGCCTCACTTTTATATTATTCACAAAAGCGTCAGGTGCGCATTGTTCATTGACTACAATAGCAAGATTAGTAAATGAAAGTCGGTCCTTGTAGGCACGCCACACAGGGACGGAGTGTTAGTAAGAAAACATACGTATTTCGAGTTTAAACTCTCAGCGTAACTTCAGGACTTTGTTAAGGCGCGAAGGAACACTAACTTTAGCCGTTTGAAAATGTACTCCGAAATAACTAGAACAGTAGAATGGCTAGAAACAGTTTCAGTTTCTGCATTCACACATTTTTTATTGCACCTTGGTCTTTAAATAAATCGGTTTTTTGTTGTTTTCCAAAACCTAGTAAAATCCACATGTGCAATTTGGCAGGCGCAGCGACGAACTACTGAAAAATATAAGTCTTTGTCTATCGATCTCACGATTTTTGTAGAAAAAATATCATTTTCAATAAAGACATTTTTTCGATTATTTCTTGCTAGTGAACTTTGGATGGAAATTCTTCAAACTTCGAAAATCTAATAAATCAACCAACTTTGGTTTACCGTATTTATAATTTTTATAGAAAATGCAATTACTCTCAGCAGTTTTTAAATGGTCGGTTCATCTGATCTACGCTCCGTGTAAGTGCGTGCGTAGTGCGTGGCCTCTATTAGAGTACTCGTCTACTAATCAGGTTATCAGCACTGCGTCATATGCGGTCGGCCCCAGCGCCACTGCCACTTCAGCTGTCTAATTCTTAAAATGATTATTGTTGGTATTACCATTTGTATCTACTGAAATTCTTATATCCACAATATTATTTAGTAACAAGATAATATGAGAATCCCTCAGTAACCTAACGCAGAGATTATAAAAGCGTTTTAGAGGCATTAGAGCAGGATAGCGCGAAGCTCCGTGGTGGTGGCTGTGGAGTGTCGACTCCAGCCAACATAACATTATATCAGCCTGCATGAGATGGAACATTAATTCCAACAATATGCTGGTACGCTTTATGAGCAGGTTCATTAGATTTCATTTTAATTCAAGTTTGAGTTTACTAAAGGTAGTTGAAACAAAGTGGGTAAGCAGTACATATATATCTTACGACGAGATGTGTACATAGTGGTGGTGGGTGGATTGCGGAGTAGCCTAGTTGGTTAGCGCACGCCTCTTACTCGAGAGGTCGTGGGCTCGATACCTGGTATGCGCAAATTTTTTCCGGATTTTAAAATCTAGGTTAAAATTTGTGTACAAAATTACCGGTGAAGGAAAACACCGTGAGGTAACCTATACACTAACAATACGAATATGTTGTAGTGTATGATGGTTCACTTTAAGAGATTGCCTCCGGCAATAAATCCGCCTTCTGCTAATCAGAAAAGTCTATATTTATAGAATGTGAGTGGAATGGTCGGGACAGGAAACCTTATGAGAGTGCAAGAAGCGGCAGAGGGTGGAGATCCGTTGTCTCTGCCTACCCCACTGGGGAACAGGCAACGCATTCGTAACTCATTCGTTTATATATTTTTTACATAGTGCCAATAAATAGTAAATATAATTTTTTTACCGAATTTGTTTGTTTAAGCCCATCTTGAAAAAAAAAAACACCGCATCCAGTGGCATGTTTGCCTTTCCCCAGATATATTACAGGCCGGACTGGTTTCTCCTTGAGGTGAATTTGACTGCACTCGAGGCCCCGAACTCAAGCACAGCCAGTCACCCAGGTCGGGCAGCAATAAAAAAAATAAAGTTAAACCACCATGTAAGGAGAGGGAAGAGACCTAAAGTTTAACGTGGAATCCGAACCACGACCAGGTTCAACGGTCATGTGGTCACCCATCCAATACCTAACCGCGCTCAGTAGGTAGTGCTTTCGTTAATCGAATACCGAATATAGCAACCACTGATCCAGCACCGACACCGATTTATAATAGTTCTCCAATACTTCCTGCGTTCCCATCCACACACAAGGCTTTCCCTTGAATTCGTAATCCCGCTAAGGTGGTGTTTTATGTAGTTACCCTACGTTTTCCTGTCCAAGGGGGGGCGGAGTGAATATATTCGCAAACTTGACAAGTGCCACTGCTGGAAAGAGGCAGTGGACGCTGTCGATCACAGACTAGGTACCCTATGGACCCGACACCCGCTGCTCTATGTATGGGAACCGGGCTCGCCATAAATTTGCTAGGCGCGCGGAACATAGAAGTATCAAAATACTTATTTCTCGAGCGAGTGCGAGAGATAGTCGTATTTGAACTATCTCGCGGTTGAACTGACTAGTACGGGAAGCGCTTCGGTGTCGGGTCCTTTAGGGTAAGTAAAGTGAGTGCATTATGACGTAAGGCGGGATATTAGACATGCGAGCCAGCCGCGAGGGGATGAGGCTGGTGCTGGGCACTCTGGGCAGTGCTGAGGTAGCGGGTGCACTTAACGACTAGGGGCGGTAATATTTGATCATCTTTCGGTTCGTACTGAAATTTCATGATTTTTTCTTTCTTTGTTTCTTACATTTAATCTAGCCTTAAATTTTCCAGTGAAGTATTAAAGAGATATTTTAGCGAAACCAAAAATTCTAGGAACTTAATTAAAGAATTATACATATGTAAGTACACTACATAAATCCATTACAAATTTTATTGAAGATTAAGCGGAGTCATTCATGTCACTCACCGTACAAAATAAAATAAATATATATAAATAAATAACAATAAATAAATTTAAATTTTATTTAAGCAATAAATTATCGACACTGAATTTTGAACTCAACATTGGAACTTATGCGTGTGTGCTCTGGGTACATGTTTGTGCCAAAAATTCTTCTTGATACTCATCATCAGCGTCTTGCCGTCTGCTGGACATACGCCTCACCGAATCCTTATGTATCACTTTGTTTTCCCGCCGTCGTCTGTCCGTCCGTCTGTAAGTAAAGAACCCTTTTCTCCGGAACGAGTAAAGGTATAAAGTTGAAATCATTACCCAATACTAATACCTACGGTCCCTTTGTGGTATAAAAAAATTTAAGCTTCTATGTCAACGGAATAAAAAATACAACCATTTGAATTACAAATTTTAATGCTCGCGAAATCACTCATCAAAAGGATACTTCCCATTGACCTAAAACCATTCAATTTGGCATGAAGCAAGGTCTCATAGCACAAGGTGAAAACCGAAAATACTTAATCTGTTATTGTATACATTTCAATTTTAGATTACAGAAACTCACTCATCAAAACCTATAGGGTACTACCCTTTGACTTTACTACTCTACTAATTCCTAAAGTTGTGTTTTAATTATGCAGCCACCTTTTGAAATCGGTTAAAAAATTCGTCAATGTTTATCACGATTGTCTTGAGTTCTAAACTAGCCATATTTAACTAACTAAACGTGTTTGATAACTTATTACTGCACATAAGTATGTAGCCTTTCGTAAGCCTCTGTGCTGAGAGCGCTAAGCTGTCATAGTCTAATCCAGGGTTTCTCAAACTTCTAGGTCCACGTACCCCTGTTAAATTTATCAGACGACTCCGACTGCGAAACCCTTTAAAAATAAAACAACTAAGTATATAGAATAAATAATTGCTTTATATTTAAGTATAAAATAATTTGCGGAGTAGCCTGGTTGGTGAGCGCACGCCTCTTACTCGAGAGGTCGTGTGTTCGATACCTGCTATATGCACAGTTTTTACTGATTTTAAAATCTCGGTTAATACTTGTGTGCAAAATTACAATACACCCCGGTGAAGGATAACACCGTGAGGAAATCTATACACTAACAATACGAGTGTGTTGTAGTGTATAAACGTTGATTGGAAGAGATTTCCTCCGGCAATAAGCCCGCCTTCAGATAAGCAGAAAAGTCTACATTTCTTTATTTATATTTTTATAAATTACGTCTTGTGTTTTATACTTTTTAAACAGTTAAATTAATTTGATGCAAGGGTTTGTTATTATCGCAATTTGTGTCGATTTTAGGAGTATTTTAATCAATTTAAATCTTAAAAATCATGTCAGCATCAAGCCGATTTCTGTGTTTCTTTTTTATCCTCACCAGGTGTAACCCACTCTCGCATAAGTCATCACGAAGGACCAGAACAAGAAGAAATTCACCAGATGCGTGTGTGTTCTGGATATTCTTCCTGTCTTGCTGCACAATAATCCTTTAAGACAAAATGTCTTATGTCTATACTAAGGTGGGCTTGAAGAGTTTGGTAAGTGAACCGGTCAGCCGCCATAATTAAAATCTTATTGAGAAAATCTTAAAATCGTATTACGATCAACTGGCGAAACCCCGCGTGCCACACTTTGAAAAACCCTGGCCTAATCCACTGTCTTAGTGTCTGGAGTACACGACACGTTCATCCAGCCTGCTTCATCGCTATTGGAACTGCAGAATGAATAATTTATTGCATATTATCACTTATATGACTATGCTATCGTAATTATTTTACGTCAACATGACCATTATAAATAAAACAAACTGCCGCGCTTTACATTGAAATGAAATATTAATATTTTCGTATATTTATTGCCGCTGCAAAAAGTGATATTTGAATTCGCTATAGTGGCTTTTTCCGATATTGCACATTTGTCTCAATATAATGGTAGTCGAAACCAGATCACTGAGATATTACATGCATGTATATCGGCCATTTGGATGAATCGATAGACAGGTACACTCGTGTTCAAAATTGCAGATACCTAATATTTCAAGGGAAGCAGCTCGATCTGAATAAATATACTATGCATCTAATAGTAAATTGTTCATATTATTCTGATTAGATTGTTGTAAGTCAATTCGGGTTGGGTTGGGTTAGTTTTATAAGAAGTAAATTTTAATCTATATAATAAGATTGAAAAACCAGAACGAGACAAAAAGCGCGATGGCGCTCTACGCAACTTGGGGAACACTTTTCGCACGAACGGGGCACAATTTGTGGGGAATAAGTATGCAATTCGATTCCTTGACCTCGGGAATCGGAAAAAAACCGAAAAATATGATTATTGGTGTGTAATTTTTGTATTACGAGCGAAATAAAATTCTCATATAAAATTCAAAAAAGAAAACGCAACCTCGCTTGCTATGCGACGACGGCTGTCAGACCACTGCAGTGTTGCCACATTCAAAACTCGAAATTAGATAGATCAGTCGAACTGATAGATCAGTCAGTCCTGTCTGTACGTTTATAACTCGAGAATCCCTGAACCGATTTTGATGCGGTTTATGTCTAAGTAAAGCTTAACTCTTCCCATCACATATAGGCTACTTATTATCACGATAATTAGTATAGGGGGCGAGCAGAGAGCTGAAATATGAGAGAGGTCGGACTTTAACGCGGGCAGAGCCGCGAGCACAGCTAGTTAAAATAAAATACTTATAAAAAAATTAAACTAATAAATTTAGTCCTCCTTAGTGTCAGATTAGCCAAGTGGGCGAGAACGTCTCTCAAGCGGGAGGTATGGTTTCGATCCCCACTCGGAGCACATTTATAACTTTAGTATTTGTTCTACATGGCAGCTGACACTCCGGTGAAGGAAAACATCGTGAGGAAACCCACTTCCAAGCCGTTTGGTCACCGTGGAAGTGTATAAATAAAATCCTCTCATATCATATTAATGAGAGGCCTGTATCCACCAGTGGTGCGAATAAAATGGCTGCAAAGGAAGCTTAGTCCTATTATAGATTATAACAGAATTAAAAATAATTAATAAATGAAATTTTAATTAATTTTAACTAAAATACCCTACACACTTAAACATTAAAAAAAACTTAAACCATAAATAAATTGTTATCCATAATAATTAAATTTAATAATTAAATTTTATATATTCCAAATACAAATACGTTAAGACTTCCTATTTGAAGACGCTTTAGACCGAGGCAATATCTGTTGCACACGGTATACTACATTCTTGTTAATATTTCTCCAAAAATATTCTATAAAAATTTAATACACACTCCTACACGCCTGGTACTATACGCAATAGGACTAAACACCCCGCCATGTTTTTTTCATAGCCACAGTTACCAGTGAACAACAAATTCGGATTCCAGTAAGCATAGCCAGTCGGGTCTACCGGGTCTAACGAAACTCGTCATGTCGAGTGAGAAATGACAGTGACACAGATAGTGCAGTCTGTACAAAATCTATGTGCTTCCAGCTCGCACCTCGACCTCGACACTCGAGTGAGTTTAAGACCTGGTATCAAATCTTTACTAAAAAAATGCTTTAGAAAATAAACATTATGGTACTTAGGTTCCTGACTTATTATTTGAAATGTAAGTTTTATTTTACGAAGTTTAAAAAACTGATTGAGCATATATAATAGACCTGGAAGGTTAATGTGACGTAAAAGGTATTATTCGTAGGAAATCGACTAAAATAAGACTGAAAAGTAATTTCCGAAAGTTTGCTTCTATCTGAGAGGCAAAGTGCGACGGTGCTCCAATGACGTAATAAGTATGGACAGCGCTCGTAACAAAGAGATTTTGATTAATCATTAAAAATGAGGAAGTGATGATCACGATAGGTACCTTCGATCCGGCCAGCCCAACTTTACAGTGTTCTTCACGGCATATAACTGCTCACACGGAACGAACGTACAGTCGACAAGTCTCATTTCTTTGCAACATAGACATTGGACCCGATCACTGGACGGGAGAGAGCGAGGTGAAAGAAATAAGTGTGTTTTGTATTATTCGTCTCATATGATATAGCACACATAACACAGTCGGCGGCGGAGCGGCGCATGGTGTCGCTCTCTCTATCGCAGCGCTTGAAAATTGACCGGAAAACGATGCACAAAAATGATACTTGGCGTGTGTACGCTTCGTTTTACCCAACATTTCTTTTTGCCGCGAGACAGCGTTGCCATATCTAGAATCGGTATATATATATGTATTTTTTATGAAAAGATTAATTTAAAATCATTATAAATACGGATAAATCCGTACAAATGGCAGTGTTCGTTACAGTCGGGCGGAATGCAGTGAAAATTCAATGGAATTACTTGAGAATGAGAATAACAGTGAGAAGAGAGTGCAAGAGAGTGAGTTACCGTAATGTATACAGGCGTGAAAGTTGAATTAGATTACCTATATTGTTTTCCGCGTGCTGCGTTACTTAGCCGTTTTCAGAAACAACAAACAACAACTTGGCTAATTCAGTATTGTAATCTGTAGTACAATGTTCTCTCCGTCGCATCATAGGCAGTTTGATTAACTTCGAAAATACTTTACCTGAGAATCTGAAAAAAATTATATATGCACTAGTAAAGTAATAATTAATGTAAAGCTTAGTTCATGCGCTTTTATAGCAGGCTGCTTTCGAAGATTTCTTTTCACAGCGACTTGTTCCATCCAACATTGAGGTGCGGGGTTGGGGTAGTGGATGCGGATCAGGGGTGGGAGGGGGGAGGGGGTATGTAGGCGTCGCTTCTGGGCGGCAAAGTGGAGCAGATGTCAATGTAAATATTTTATAAGCTCTCCGAAGTAGAGTGCTCCAGGAGCATGCAGCGAGCAGCAATAGTTTACGTTTGAAGCCTCCTGAAAGATGGTAGCGATTTACATAATGTGACCTACATAATATAAATTGGATGATTAGATCTGAACGTCAATAGGAAACGGTAACTGTTGAAACTTTCAGCTTTTTCATAAAAGCAGTAAATGAAGCACAGATGACGTCACTTTTGTCAAAGTTTTACAATATTATTATAATTTATGGAATGCACAACTTACGGTGTGTGTCGTTTTTTATAGTCGGTTGGCGTTTGACTCCAGTCGCGCTTGCAGCATCGACGGAGTCGATAACAGCGCTCTAGCACCACGCCGACTAAAGATATCTTTGTTGACTCAACCCTTGAAGGCCCCAACGTTAGGAACTCAAAAAGATCTCCGCAGGGAGTTGATTCCACATGTTGAACTTTAAAAAATATTCCTTCAAATACTTTCTTTCAAATACTTTCTTTCAAATACTTAGCAACCTCTTACTATCGGTACGTTCCTGTCGGAATCTATTCAGTTTACGGATTTAAAGGTATAGAAATGGGGTGATATATAGAAAGGGGACGGCGAGATCGCGCAAGAATGTATTAATTATTAACCTAAGCTTGCAATGAAATTGAATATCTCAATTACGATGTTATTTTTAATTTTGTAATAATAGAGGAATAATTTTTTACTATAATTTTTATTGATAGTTTAATTTTTATATTTTAAAAACTACGTACCGCTCTCTTGTTATGTCAACTCAATATTATGAATGTATTAGGTACATAACATACTATTGAGAACATCAACACAGTCGAACCCTACTGGTGCTCTTACTGCACTGTCTTTTAATATGAATGTGATTTATTTGTATAAAGATAATTCAATCTTTAATTTTGAATTTGAAATTGGTTCACCGAACATATTCGGATACATTTGGCAGAAGAGGAAGGTGTTCATCAAGGTCAGGACCAACGAGCAGCCGCTCTATGTTTCCAGCATGCATTAAGTTTCTTTTCGCGTCAAGCCCTCTTCTGTCTAGAACGCGGAGAACCGTCATCCAGTCCCACTCTCTACCTATCCATACACTGTTGGATGCCTTCAGTTACGCTTTCGAAGCTCTCTCCTTAAATGAACTTAGCGTTGCCCTTGGCAGGCCTAGGTTCTTAAAGAGACTGTAAAGTGACTTCGCTGGTGTTCCCCTTGCTCCGACTTCTACAGCGAAGAGATCAGTCTTGAATCCGTTTCTCAATATCCGGTCTACCAAGTTGCAGTATTTGTTAACCAGCCTGAGCATCAGTATGCTATCAGTATGAAATACTGATTTAATTTTGATTGATTGACTGATTTGATTTGATGTAATAAATTTTATTTATCCCACTTTGCTGTTTCTACGCTCAGACCAGGGCCACTACCGCGCTATTATCATATGAACGAATGAAGAGACAACGCCACGATTTCAACCTATCAGACTGGCCGTGTCGAGTACATTAACGACTACGATTTGTTGAGACCTCTTCACTCACTCATGTGATGTTACGCTGGTAGAGGCACAGATCTATTGATGCGGGTACCAACTTGGAATGACTTGTAGGAGTCTGGTCTTGATTCCAGTTCATCTGATAGCGATGTGTTGGGTAAGGCTTCGAATGACACTATCTTTCGTCTTTGAGAATACATCGCTTGGGTATTCTCCGCCTTTTGAGTCTATATTCAGTCCACATTTCTTATGTACAGGTACAGACAAAGGCACTTTGCGTTTCTATGTAGTCAAAAAGACTGAAAAAAGACAATTCGTACAGTTTTCTTGTTTTTATAAAAAGACCAACCAAAATAATGTTATAATCCTGAATAAGACCTAACTGCAAAAATTATATCTACACATATTCAGAATTTAGGTTCAAATATAATTAATTAGGCACATGCCCATAAAGAACTTAAAGCTTTAAGGGTTGTGCGGGTGCCTACAAGTTGCAAAAAGGGACGATGTCCTTTCACGACGAGGCCCATCTTGTCTTTATTTACTTTCCATTTCGTCTTTATTACAGAAGAGATCGCAAAGAAACAAGGCACAGGGACAGAAGGGGACGAGGGGCGCTCGAAAAATTATTCGGGCGAAAAGAAAACATTTCATAGATTTACATTTGCTACGTGACCGGTCCGCGAATATAGATATAAAAGAAAAGTATTGCTTATTCATCGGAACATCTGCGAACGGACATAGAAAATTTCGAATAATGAAGGCTCTGTTATGATTCCAAATGTTGCCTTTTGCTTAAATAAATAGACGTAAGAATTTTTTATAATTTCAAATGACATACATACATAGCCTCACGCCTGTTTCCCGGTGGGATAGGCAGAGACAACGGATCTCCACGTGCCACGATCCTGATACACCTCTGCCGCTTACATAATATCCTTAATACATGCGCGTCGGTTGCGGGTACTGCGCACTAGCCCCTTTTTGAGAACCTGATCGATCTGATCTAGGTAAGTGCGTCTAGGGCGACCCTTCCCGACTCTTCCACTCACATTCGCTCCAAAAATTTCTTTCGTTAGTCTTCTATTATCCATTCTTCCAACATGACCGAACCACCAAAGCATTCCTTTCTCAATCCTTGTCACTATATCTTCTTTCAGACCACAACGCTCTCGCACTTAATATGGACTCTCTTTATATTAATTGTGTTATGATTTTTTTTGTTGAATGAGCGACCTATGTCTCGTTTCATCTTTGTGATTTAGACACTCATATTACTCTGGATGGTGTTTTAAGTACACACGCCTAATTTAATTTCTGGCTTCTGAGGAACCTTGTGACAGGGTTTCTCAGACGTCAGAAATGAAACTAGTAGACCGTACATGACGGTTCGTTGAATATAAACACAGTATATGGTTAGCAGATTTTTTTTTAAACGGGCAATGTTTTCTTTTCAATTTCACTTGGTTATCACTGAGAAAAATACTTAGTTAAATAAGAAACTACCAATCAGCTTTGTCAAAGTGACCAAACGTATGGTTGTAATAACTAACGACTTGGTTGAACCAACATAAATGATTGATGAAAACAACCACACACTTGGTAAATTTTACAAAGCTGTTTGATAGGCTCATGTTTAACCAACATCTTAGTAGTTTTAAACAAGTATTTTTCACAGTGATATTATTCTGACCGCATATTTCTGTAATCTGAACACCCTGACAGGTCCTGAATTGCCCAAAAGTACCCGAAATATGCAACCTTGAAGGTGCCTAGATCACCGATTGTCGAAAGTTTAATTAGATGCCTAGTAATAAGATTTTGCCAATTTATCACATACCACGTCAATATGGTCTCCTAATCTTAAAGTTCTGTCTGACATGATACCCAAAAATACCGAGTTTCATGAAAATTGTATCGTTTCTTCGTAATATTGTATGAAAAATTCGCCAGGTTGATCGCTATTATTCTTCAAGGAAAATTGCAGGAAGCATGTTTGTGTACTGTTTAGTAAAAGCCTACATACATACATACATATCACTCACGCTAAATCCCGAGAATCGGGGTAAGCAGAGCAATCGGTGTCGTGCTGCGAGAACT
>WYDE02231949.1:0-14635 GCA_009867175.2 Adela reaumurella
AATACCCAAGATTTACTGCCACGCATTAAGTGTAGGGACCAGAACGATATTATGAATAGGCATTCGTGCAGTGGAACTAATTTCACCGATGTTTCAGAATATTATTCAAATGAAATGTTTGTTCATTTTCCATAGGTACGCTTTAGACATGAAAAATACATATAAAATTAATAAATATAATAAATTATTCACCTAACTAAAAAAAAAAATCCGGGCGCAACGGAAGTTGTTGAGCCGAGAACGACCCAACATCGCTGATTTTAAGCCCCGACTCCAGCATTAAAAGCCCCATTCGCATATTGCCTTTGATAACTCGCCGTTCAACATCTTTATCAAGCTTTCTCTCCCTCGTAAAAACACGCTTCCCATGCACACGCTTCACTTGTTCCGTTTTTTTGCTCGATTTTAACAATACATACAATACATACATACAAACAATAATGTAATGTATACATGTAATAAATGGATACATACAATTTAGTAATTTTCATAAAGTGTGCATTACTTGCATCGCTTGACCGTTGACGCTGGTCGTGGTTCGGATTCCATGTTAAACTGTAGGTCCCTTCCCTCTCCTTGCATGGTGGTAGGGTTAAACCCGCATAATTCACCAAAGTGTTTAGGCTGACATCACTGATAACAGAAAACTGGTGCATTAGTTGATGTAGCCTTCCTTGTCAGTTTCAATAAATAAAAAAAAAAACGGTCGTCGTAATATGATGAAATAATAAACTCAATACTTACCTATGTACCTATTGAAAAATTTAGGTTGGTACTAGAAACTTCATTTTTTCTGCGTTCTTTGTTCTATCGTAATAATGGCATTTGGTGCAAACAAAATTTTCGCAGATTGTGTATTTTTATTCAAGCTTTAACAAAATATTATTAAAAAAAGAAATTAAAAAATAAAGGATATCCACACAGATACGTCTGTGGATTTCCACGTGCAAGAAACATGTTTTTTACCGGTACATTCAATTCGTATGTATAATCGATTCAGCCAGGCAGTTCAGGCCAATAGCGGAGTCGTCGCAGACTTTTGGATTTGAGACCTGGGCTAGCTTATTTTTTAGATTATTTATTTTATAGCTTTGTTAAATTTACAAAATGCATAGTTTTTTTATCAATCAATATTGTTAGTTTAACCAGCTCGTTTATTATTTTAACCAAACACTTGGTCATTTTGACAAAGCACCTTGGTAAGCTCACATTTAACCAACATAATTAGTGATTTTGAACAAGTATTTTCTTCAGTGTAAGTAACCTTTGGATGGAGTCCCCATGTCGTACTCGATGACGTAGCTAAATTGATCAGGGCTGGGATTCGTAGGATTAACCTCGCGTGAGAAACAAAAGAGAATCTACCCAAGGAACAAAATTTGATCATGAGGAAGTCGGAACAACGTTTTAGCATTGGTCGTGAGAAGCTCGTGTAAACGTTTACACGACCGAGTTTGGGCCCCACTTTACACGACTATTGATTCGTGTTACTGTCGTGTAGCAGTCATTCGATGACCAAAAAGTCGTGAAAAAGCAATCTGAATGCCACTTTACGATAATTTCACCATATAGTAGTCTCGCAAATGCCAGTAGTACCCGACTGATTAGTCAATGAAATGCAGCTATTCGATAGTTACACGAAGTTTTGATGTGTACATGGTTAATTAATTGTGAATTGATGTGTAAGAGAGAAGCCTGAGATTATTTTTGAGATTTTTAAAAATATAGAGACATTAAAAACTGCAGGACGAAATTCGAAGGTAGGTACGCAATTTTACTATGTGTATGTAATGCAAATATTTACAAAAAAACGGCAGATTTAATTTTACCGATAAATACGATACTAGTTTTCATTAAATTTTCGTCGCGCCGTGCATTTGTGTAGTGTTTGAACTACTATTTTAATAAGAAACTTACAGTAAATGCCGCCATTTTATGTAAGTTTTGTAAATACAAAACTTGAATTTTTAAAATCAGGAAAAAATATTATTAAAAAGTATTAGTATTTACTATAGTGCTATACTTATTAGTGTATACAATACAGTCTAAGTAGTTACAGTGAGTCTGTGCTGTTATATTTTATTATTATGGAAGGTTTATTATGGAATTAAATAAGTATACATACCTACTAGTTCTTCTACCCGAATAAGGCATATTCTCTATATGAATTTGGACTACTTTTTTTACCACTTTTGAAATTGAGCAAATAAAATTTGTTCTTTATTATTAAATTTTATGTTGTTACACTTCGACGACGAATCCATATTTGATTAAAATGAACACCGCGCACTTGCAGCAAAAAACCATTTATATCTTAAAACAGTAATCTAAAGACTGTTACATGATAATATATATCGCATTGAAGGCACATAGTAGAATTTTGATTACTTTTAGCATTTTGGATGCACTAATAGGATACAATAGGATAGGACCTATACGACATGTATAAAATTTATTTTATAATAGCATTTGAATCGCCATTAAACGATAAGATATCATATCGCAGTCGAATATTAGCAAACAAAATGCTAATCATTCGTATTAAGATCGCATGAATGCTACTATATGACAAGTCATATAGATATGTCGGGTAAACGTTTACACGACCTCATAATATGGATAAATGTTTGGATAAGGAAAATATCGTATAAGTTGATTAAAAATGCTTTCATACGATTGATTGGTAATTGAAATGCTTGGTTACGACTGCTACACGACTAAAAATCGTATAGATAATTTTTTATACGACAAAATTCCTACTTGGGTAGTGTTTCTATACATGGATGGTACGGGCTTCTGCCGCGACGAACTGCCACGCGTTCGTTGCGTATGCGTGCGTACACGCAGCGTTGCCAAATATACGGATTTGTCTGTATTTATACGGATTTTTAAGGTTCGATACGGAATTAAAATGCCCGAGTTTTCATACAAATTTGCTATTTATACGGATTTTCACGCAAGATGATTAGTATCTTATTTGTATGGAGTACGGATTTTGTATAAAGCTTTTCATAGAAAAAAACACATTATACGGATTTTCTAGTTACTTATACAGATTTTTAAAAACCTAGGGTTGGCAACGCTGTTTTGACGTTAGGGACCACTGAATTGTTCTAGAATCTTGCTGGCTCGTGTTACTTACTAGCAGACGTATAGCCCGGCGGCCCGGCGTTCAGTAGTTTATTTCGGTTTATTTAGCAGTTAATTAAGTAGTTATTCGAAGAAGGGTGTGCGTGTTTGTGGACCTACCTATCTTGAATGAAATGGAAGTCATCCCATAAATCCGTACAGCGCACGCACGTAAACCGCACCACTACAGGTAAGTGTTTTCAATTATTATTTGTAAGTAAGGCACCAAAAGACATGCCGTAAATGGCATCCCGTAGAGTGTGAGGCCGAGGATGAGGTATATTAATTTGAATGCCGTACGGAGTCTGCGTAATCCGCAATTAAGCCCTAAAGTTAAGTACAGCACCTAGAGACACGGCGAAAACGGCATCCGGTAGAGGGCGAATCGGTGCAAGTCGAAAATTTATTTGAGTGATGGGTTTTGCTGTACGGCATTAAAGCAAAACATACCCTCCTGTCATGATAAAACTTGATTTGGTTATATCTCAGAAACCACTGATCCTAGACTTCCTAGACCCATCATATTGGTATTTAAAGTAAACGTCTCGTCACCCACATGTCTTGTCGAAATTTGATTTGGCCATATCTCTGAAACCACTGGTCCTATACCCATCGTATTGGTACTCAAAGTAAACGTCTCGTCGAGATCTACCCACCTGTCTTGTCGAAATTTTATTTGGTCATACCTCTCAAACCACTGGTCCTGGACCCATCGTGTTGGTACTCAAAGTAAACATCTCGTCGAGATCTATCCACCTTTCATGTCGAAATTAGGTAATTACCGAGTAATCATGATAAGTCGTGTCAATACTAATATTATTTGTTACAGCAGAAAAAAGATGTCGGTTTCCACATACGAAGAATACAAAGAGAAGCTTCCTGACAAATCATCAATATGGCACCATTACTTACGAGCCAAAGATGCACAAACAGCACAGTGCAAACTGTGTAAAAAAATCCTCAAGACTGGAGGAGGCTCTACGAAAGGCCTCCATGTCCATTTAAAAGGAGTACATCAACTTGTCCCTGGGAAAGATACATCAACAACATCAACAGCCAACACGTCGTCGTCTCGTCAAAATGACAGCAATCTTCGTGTAGCACCTGCGAAAAAAACCAGAGTAACAGATTACTTTCAAACTGAAATTCGATGGAACTGAGAGTATCTAGAATGGTAGCACTTGACGGATTAACTTTACGCGTATTTACTACTTCACAGGATCTTAGGCATCTGTTCGCCAACGAAGGAAAAAAGCTGCCCTCTACTTCAAAAACTATAAAACAAATTATAATAAACCACGGAAAGCTCGTTACAGAAGCTTTGATAAGGAAACTGCAAATACTGAAAGACGATGGCGAATTATTCAGCTTAACGCTGGATGAATGGACGTCGACCAGGAACCGTCGTTATATGAATGTTAACCTTCACAGCAGGGCATTCGACGGAGCGCCGTTCAGAAACTTAGGCCTTGTGCGTGTAAAGGGTTCAATGCCTGCGGATGCATGTGCTAGTTTATTGAAGGATAGACTAGATCAATTCAACCTATCTTTCACGGATATCGTAGCAATGACTACCGATGGTGCGAGTGTCATGAAAAAGCTCGGACTAAACCTGCCAATCATACATCAAATATGTCTTGCTCATGGAGTACACCTTGCCGTCATCGACGTTATATATAAGAAGAAATCACATGTGCAAATAGAACAAAGCTTCCACGTTGATCCTCAAGACCAAGGCCAAAAAGATTCTGAAATATCAGATGAAGATTCAGATTCTGAAGACGGCATGGATGTACAAGTAGAGTCGATTCCGCTACAAATAAATGTGATTGAGTACATTTACCTTATAAATAAAGTAAGAAAAGTCGTCAAAATGTTCAGAGTCTCGCCTACGAAAAACGACGACATACTCCAAAAATATGTAAGACAGGAAATAGGCAAAGAACTCAATCTTGAACTCGACTGCAAGACGCGTTGGAGTAGCATTGCTACAATGCTAGAACGATTTTTAGAAGTCCGCAACGCAGTTCTCAAAGCTCTGATTGACTTGAAGTCTGAATTAACTTTCTCAGAAGTTGAGATACAGGCTATAAGCGAAATGTGCAGCTGCCTAAAAGTTATCAAAGCAACCGTGGCTGTTCTGTGCCATCGCGACACCACCTTGCTGACGGCTGATGCGGCTCTTCAATTCATGTTGAAAAAACTAAAGAACCACAACAGTGACCTTGGTTCAAAGCTCTACAATTCACTTTTAGCTAGAATCCAAGAGCGAAGACATCCCATGACCGGAACTCTACAGTATCTAACCAATCCGGCAAATTTCTACAGCCAGATACAAAACCAAGATGAGCACACATTTCCGCGTCCAGAAAACGATCAAATCCTGAAAGATATCGTCCAACTTTATAAAAGACTTTCGAATGATCTTCCCCTATGTAGTCAAAGTTTAGAAAACATGACTGAAACGGCATCTGACGACACTGTAGAAATGGCTGATTCAGAAAATGTAGACGTGACTATTGAAGAAGAGCTTGATGCTGCGCTCAAAAATGTCACTCGCCGAAACGCTGCTATTGTGGGGAGTGGTCTGGAAACAGACGATGACATAAAAAGAGTTATTTGTGTGGAAATGGCACTTTTTGACAATGGAGGAAATCGGGGACAGAGATTGACCAAGGTATATAATTATCTAAAGAGTATTCAGCCGACAAGTGTTGAGGCTGAAAGAGCATTCTCTGCGGCTGCCTACATTTGTACCAAAATTCGCTCAAGACTTGGCGATGACACATTGGACACTATCTCTTTCTTGCGCTCACACTTTCAACTTCAACGCGAACGCAAAAGTGGTAATTTGTAATTAGCTGTGTGTGTAATAAGCTATTTGGCGGAAGAGCCCATGTCTTATTCCTTTCAAAGTTTTGTCCTAGATATGTAAGTCTGCTGCTTTTTTTATTTCTTTCTTTAGTGTTCTTTTTTTATTAAAATTTTAGAGAAAAACTTGGGTTTTATTTGTTTTTGATCATTTAATGTTATAACCTCAGTATCTGTTCAGTAAAATCATCGTAAATCAGAGAAACATCGTTAGTTAAGTTTCATAGTGAAAGAATTCGTCATACCGGGATCCCGAAATCCCGGGATTACGATTTTAAATCCCGTGAAAATCCCGGGATGGGAAATGTGTTCGGGATTCCATTCCCTAGTCGACACCCCACCGCAGTTTCATGTAGTTCGCTTTTATCATATTTCGATATCGTATGGGTATTTTTGTATCCTCTGTCATCGTAACTAAGGCTTTGCAATAGTTTCGTAAGAGGTGGTTTGTCTATTTTTGCTACTGTTAAATCTTTGTAATGGTGATGATTCCTGATTTTTTAATAGGTATTGGAATCATTGTCAGCAATCATATGAGAATAAATTAAGTTTTGTTCATGAAGATTTCTTTTAAATCCTTCCAGGAAAATGTCGGCTTCCATGAAGTGGGAGCACCATTGTGATTTTTGCAACATATGTACTCCGGTGGGGCAGTATCTTTTAAAGTTGCTCGGCTACATACCATACAATATTATTCCTTACGCCCATGCTTGTTTTTTTTATTGAAACTGACACGGATACATCACCTAATGCACCATTTTTCTGGTACCAGTGGCGTCAGCCTAAACACCTTGGTGAATTATGTAGTTATGTGCCATAACAGCGCTTCCCTGAATTCCAGCCATGGTACAATATGTCACGCCCAAGAGTTTGGAAACACTGACATAATGTTTTTAAGAAATAGAATGGGTTCCATACAATAAATGAGGCTGATGAGAACAGACTTGACCAGTTGGGTGTAACTGAACCAACATAAGATGTTCAGCTAGTGTAAACAGTACTAGCGGAACGGATTCTCAATATCGTAGTAGAGTAAGAGATCTTAGGGTAAATGTGTCCAGGAATATTCAAGTATGAAAACAAAGTCAAGTATACATTTATTTTCCTATAGAGAATTTCACCACATATGTTCTGATACTGTTATTTAAAGTTTAAATGATTTTGACCAGGAAAGATATTGCGTTGTTTGAGTTGTCCTTAGGAAGTTGACTCAACTAAAGAAGCGCGGCTTGGAGACAACAGGATCCGCGCGCCAATTCTAGAAGCTCAGGAGAGCAGAGCCGCACAGCAGTAGCTCAGAACAGATATATAGGTGGATCCTGGCACACGAGGAGTGGAAGTGGTCAGCGCATCACAAAGCTCCGAAAGAAGTCCACCCGTAGGAAGTCGCTGAGCAAAAAAACAGTGTCTCAGCACTCTGGTTTGATCCACGCAATTCCCTTACAATAAAGGAAAGCATTGCGTGGATGCGAGGCCACTGTGCTGAAGGATTAAACCTCCCTAGACGCTAGCGAAGCCCTAATATTTAATTAATTAAAATCTTTGGTAAACTCACCCAATAACTGGCACGGTAACACGATACATGGTTCACTACGGCAACGCAGATGGAACGTCTGGTGATGCCACTTCGGCTAGATTCACCACACAACACCACTTAAAGTTTTTGTCACTAGGAAAGTGGTAATTCCTTGACAGAAACACATTCACAGCTGCAGCCGCTCCGCGTATGAAATTATGAGAGAAAATCGTTGCAAAACAGAAGGATTCTGCTATTTATAAGATTTTGAAAGGATGTTCTAGAAAATTGTTGTTATAAACAATTTGATTTAGAAACCATACTTTCTTTTTAAATTAAAAAAAAATCCCAGGACTTGTTATTGAATCACAATCTCACACTTGTTGGCATAGTAAAAAAACAAACGAGAACCCCGATTTTCGTAAATGTGAAGGACCGACCCATAGGATCAATTATTTTTGTTTTCAAACAAGGTATGTCACTTGTATCATATAAACGCAAAGTAAACAAAAACGTTCTGTTGTTGTCGACCATGCACAATGATCATGCAATAAATGATGAAACTAATAAACCGGAAATCGTTCACTTCTATAACGAAACGAAATCAGGTGTGGACCAGATGAAATCTCTATACAGTGTGGCGAGAATAACGCACCGCTGGCCAATGGTAATATTCTACGCACTCGTCAACATAGGAGGTATAAATGCATACAAAATCTACTGTTTTAGCAACGGCACAAAAGCCTGCAGAAGAACATTCCTGAAAAACCTGGTTAAAAAAATGTGTCGAGATCAACTGCAATCCAGATTACTTGTGCAAAATGTATCTCAAAGTATCACACTTCGATTGAGTGAAATAATGAAAATCACATTTGAAGACTAACGCCCAGGTGCTCGTGATCAGGTACACGGAAGGTGCAGCCTGTGTGACAGGAAAAAGAATCGACCCACTAGATTCAAGTGCTGCAAATCAAACTGTCAAAAGATCTTGTGCATTTCACATGTGGCCTCAGTAAACTGCCCAACCAGCGCGAGTGTTATTTCGTATGAGTGAAAATTCAGCTCCTTGTTCAGATATAATAAGTCTTTAATTTTATGTTCATCTATAATTGTGATATATGTGATATGTAAGAGTTCCGTGTTATTGACTCTTTATTTTAAGTTATAAATGTAGATGATTCTGTAACGTATGTGGGTTTTATATATGCCTAAAGGTTTGGTATAGAGTAGTTGCCGATTCTATCGTATTTTTCTTTTCATATTCCTTAGTTCCCAAACTATTTCCAATTTAATGTTTAATTCTATTTCATAATGGTATAATAAATATTATTTAAGTTTAAATTTAATTTTTTCTTTCAAGCCTTAAGATATAAACAAAACCTATCATAAATGGACCATAGGCGGACGTGCGGAGTCTCACTCAGCGCGCGATCATCCGTGTATTTTTTAGGGGCGCGCCCTCTGGAGGTTTAAGAGATTTGTAAACCATCTGGTACATTGGCATAAAAAATTTTATGATATCAAAATAACCTTCCCGATAAGAGGCCACTCATATCTCGAATGCGATAAAAATCTCGGGTTGGTTAATACAAGTATTTTCAAGTCTTCAAGAATCAAACCGTCACCTTTCAAAGTTATCGAAGTAAGTCAAGACATGTTCAGGTCTTGGAGCAATAATCTTGAACCATCTAGACTAGGCCGATAAGAGAACTAACGATAAAAGGAAACCATCCGCGACTAATATTCCACAGAGCATTCCACAACAGCCCGTGGGAATCATCAGTGATTACACCACCATCCAGAAATGGTGCACAAAATGACGGCGAATTCACCATACCACAGCCACAGTATGACCACATATTACCAATCCTGAGAGATAAATAAAACGATTCGCAAGCGCTGAGAAAATTTTGTGGGCCGGAAGCACAAACTTTCCTTACAAATTTGCCTGCCATTGATCTCCAACCATAAACTGATGCAGGGTGAGGAAGAGAATTTCAGAATAGCACACTGGTCGTGTGCCTCATTTGTTGTGTTGACCATGCTGGTGCCCTTTTCGTAGCCGTAGCCCGTTGAACGTCGGTATCTGCTAAGTTCCATCCGGGGTTTATGTAGTCCGTGGGTGCGCGGGTAGGACCAGAGGGAGGTCCGGTTATGTAAGCCCACAGAGTCCGTATGCGGCTCGGCACGGCCCTGAATTGGACGCGTGCACATTTTGGTTGACCAGAGAGAACGTAAAAGTATAGATTTCGTAATATAGAGTACCTCTAAGTACTCGCGTGATGTTCTTGAACTGAAAATGCTTACAATTGCCTTTGGAATTTTCTGTTGTCATAGAATCACTGTAAGTTGTGTATCGCGTGTAGACATTGAAATATTTCTGTTTGTTACATAGTGAGTGAGTGAGCACGAGGACGTGGTCGAAGCAGGATGGCCGCGTCGGACACGGTCATGATTCTAGTTGCTCAGTTGAAGATTCCTGTTGCGATGGAGCGGTTCGCAAGCGCGCCGTCTATCTATACATTGATGTGGAACTACTAGCCGGCCAATCAAATACGAGCACGCGCTTCGACAGAGTCAGGGTGGGGCAATGGTGAGAGGCGAGAACGACAATATAAAAGCCATGCGGACGGCGTCGATCACACTTTTTGGTCAGCCGCGGCCACCTGCAGACCACCCTGGAACTGCCACCTTGTACCAATACCGTCGCACACCAAGATTCACCTGCTTTTTCCCGTACCATACTGAGCATAGCGCTAAGATTCCTGATCTAAATCTGACACGTATAAGCCCACGATATATCTAAAAAAAACGATGCTATCAACTAATTTTCTTTCTTTTGGAATAAATAGTCATTTTAATACATTTCTAAAATTTCATTAATGTTTTTATTTTAGATATGCTCTCAACCGGCAATTTTGTAGGGGTTTTAATTAAAAACTAATATTTGTGCTATAGCGGGCGTAAGTGTCCAAGAGACACACACAACAGAATAGTTAGATGAACGTTTATTGAAAAGATCCACACAAATACACAAAACACGGCCTGGCGACAACAACCACAGATGTTCTGTTAACTACTTGTTAACAGAACATCATAGAGTTAGAATTTTACACACTGGCAGACAGTATACAAATAGTAAAATATGGTGTTACCAATACATACGGCGGGTGCAGTTTGATGTGCGGATTCTTCCGGCTACATGGCGTTTTCGCGTGCCGGTGGCATAACCAAAGCCGACTTGCGATGCGATGCGATCGACGAGTGCTGTCATCATTTGCGATTGTGATCGTTGAACTGCATCCAGCAGAGCCGTAAACTGATTCTGCGACACCTGAACGGTCGCCTCGTCCTCCTCGGACGAACTTCCACCGCAGGTTTCGGCGGCATGACGTCCGGTCCGACGCAGCACGCCGCAAGCGGGTAGAGGTAGCGAGGTCGGAGTCCCACGATCAATTCACTTAGGCAAACACACTATTCTCGCGTGCTTGCCTCGCATTGGGCGCCAGTTATAGCGGGCGTAAAGGTCCAAGAGACAAAACAGAATAGTTAGATGAACGTTTATAGAAAAGATCGTTTTTTTTAAGACTAGATGTAGGATAGGATAGTTAATTAATAATTTTTCTTTTTTAATATAAACGAGCAATTTTGATCCTTAATAAATGGCATAAAAATAATATTATTGTTTGTGTAACTATTCCACTTTCCTTAATACATACTTGACAGGATTAGGACTGTCACTCAATTATTTTTACTTAGCTTGTAAAAAAAACATTTGTTGTAGTTAAAAATAAAATAGTATTCAATATGCATACATACAATAATTGTCTGAACAATGATATTTGCAAGCTGTACGTGCACACGATATATTTTTGTTTTATAGAACCAAGGTAGGTATTTCTGTCATTCATGTTGCTGGCAATGAATAATAATTCAGCTAACTTTTTTCACTGTAGCCTTGTTCTGGTCTCAGTCATGATGAGTCCCGATTTAGAAAATGTGCGTTCACAAGGCACGGATGTGGTAACTAGACTCATACTTTTATGTACGCGTACAAAATTGGGTACACCGGTTTGCGCTCTTAGCACCATTTCAGCGGGTTTTCAGTACGGCTTACTAAGGGCTCTGTCAAGTATTTGACCATTTCCACAATTCCTGCAGCAACACGGTTACATGGGACAAGCGTGTGTCGTCGCGGGTTATTGGGAGTATTAACAAGTATTGACCAGTCCAAGAGTAGCGTACTTACCTTAAGGATAATAAATAAAAAATAAATCACACACATATGAACATATTTTCATACATATTTTTTTTAAATTTTACAAAACACTCATTGCACACTGTTTATACATACATTTATATATTTTGCAGTTTCAGTTTCAAGATTCAAATATAATGTCCTCCCTTGGATCATCAGTCTCGTCCTTCGTGTTTTCGTTTTTTTTTATTTTATACAATATTTCGCACTACGTAGCATATGTTCGGTGAGTTCGAAATTTATGCAAGTACTCTTACGATCAGGTCTTTTTGCACATTCGGCCGCCAATTCAGCTCCATTCACAGTCTCCGTGATTTATCTGTTCCGTAATTTCGTTTTTATTATATTCATTTTGCTGAATATATGTTCGCATTCGGCATTGGCAAGCAGAACACTTAAAACTGCCAAAACAAAGTTGGACAACTCTGTAAAACTTTCTTCCTTTCGTAGCGTGGCCCAAAATTTGTCTGGTTCACTCTCGTCTGACAGACCTTCCAGGTAACGAGCCTTGGCGATGGGTAATCTTCTCCACTGGTCGTCAATTTCTTGTCTGTTTAGTGTATCAGAGGCAGAGGGGACAATTCGCGGCACAACCTCCATGAGAGGCGCCAGTGACGGACAGAGATCTCGGTATTTAGCAGACAGAGCGGCTTTCGGTTCCAACGCATGCAGTTTAGAGAGAACTATGTCTTCCATGTCATACCTCTTCCGAATTTCAAGTGCCGCTGTCTTGAAAAAAGCCCTGCAATTCTTGAAAAAAGCTTTCCTTTCGGCGGTTTTTGATGTTACGTCTGGGTGTCGTAACAAATCGTAGACCTTTATGCCGAGATACATTTCTGTGTCTGCCAATAGGTATTGATCATTTTCAGGGTTCACTTGCGTGAGAGCACGACCCGTTACATATTGATGCTTCAGGTATACTACGAGCACTTCTTTATACAGTTCACAAATTTTTTGGTGCAGTTTCGTCACTACTACGCCCGCTTTCTGGAACTCGAGATTGAATTTGTTGAAAAATTGCAGCGCCCATTCGAGAAAGGCGAAGTACATTCGATGGAAGGGGTCACACAGATGTTCCAGAATTGAAATTGCACGATTTCTTATTTCGCCTCTTGCTTTATGTTCAGGATTAGTGGTAAAGTCGATAAAAAACAAACGCAATGCGTCCCACTGTTCCAGGATTCTTGCCACAACAGCCGATAAGGAGAGCCATCTAGTCTGTGACGGTTTCAGCAGCTTATGTGGCTCGACTTCAACGAACATTTGGAAGGTGCGCAGGCTGACTAGGCGCTTGTCGCTGTGCTTGAAGAAGTTGTAAATGTCCCGAGAAAGCTGCTCCACAGATTCTGGAATCCTTTTGCATGCTTGACTCGCACATAAGTGAGCCGAGTGGCACACACACTTGATGATTGTGATACCTGGCAGGTCACGAATAAGGCGCGTTTTCACCGAGTTATTGTCGCCCATCATGACATTGCAGCCGTCTGATGCGAAGCCGATAATATTCTTCAAAGGTATATCCCGACTGGTAAAGGACGTCATTAATGCGACGTACAATTTTTCTGAGTTGGCAGTGGGAAATTCATCCTCCTCTGCAAAAACATTGTGCAGTTCCCAGAATACGCTGCAGATCTTATCAACTTCTTCATCAAAATATCTTACTACTACGCACGCAGTTTTCACTGTAGATATATCTGTTGTCTCGTCTGTTAGTACAGAGAATGGTTGTTTTTTTAGTTTTTGAGCAATATCGACTTTATTATTTTCACCTATCACATTTTTTACTATTGACGTTAATTTTGTTCGTTTCACCTCAATCGACTTTACAATTTCTGAGTCAGTTATGGTATCCTTTAAAAAGTCTTTGAAATGGTCTGCAACGGAGAAGGGTATGTTATGTTCTGCGAAGAAAGCGGCGATTTTTATTTCTGCCCTGTTCGTTTTTATATTTTTCGGTTGATTTTGCTCTGGTTTTGGCAGTACACGAAAACCCCATTAAGAAAGCTTTTGTCCGGTAGATGAACCAGGTATGTTGCTTTTATGCTTTGTGGTGGCTGCATGAGCTTTTAGGTTTGAATATTCAGCAACCATTGAAGTATTAGGGCAAAACTGGCACTTTGCTTTAATAACATTGTTTGCATCAGGCTTAAGCCAATCGCGAAAAATTGGGTCCTGCAGCCATTTATCCCTGAAGCATTGTGTTCTATGAACTGATTTGACACCTTTTTGTTTTCCAGCCCATCCAGACTTCTTTGCTTCTATGCGAGGTGGAGTTATCGAGCCTTCATCACTATCACTTAGGTTATCCATAGTCTTTCTCTTTTTATAATCTGAGTCCAAAACTAGCAAAGTTCAGAAAATTGAATATTTATATATAACACAACAATTCAATAATACGACAATTCGTATGAGTAGAAAACATTCCTGCAGGCAGTGTCGTGAGACCGGACCGTCGCGACCCAACCCAACACTAATGCCGCCACCTTCATATTTTTAATCTGTCTGTAGGCAAGTGAGATGTAACGATGAAGTTCATTTAATTTCCATTACACACACGTTTACACTATATACACAGAGTACGTACGGAATTGCACGCAAGGGAGCGAAGGCGAGGCGCCGCGAGGCACGGAGACGGGAGTCGTGGTGTTGCGTCCGATTATATTTATAACAGCTAATCTCTGGACTGACACCACACCAGACGGAACTGACTGACCGGAAGGAAGAACAAGAATATAACATTGACTCACTGATTGTTGTTGTTAATTAATTCGTTCTAATCATCTGGATGAAGATGAGTGTGATGATGTAAACAGGCAAAACCTCTAAGGTATACAGCACATGTCTGACGTATATATTTCTTC
>WYDE02232060.1:0-14616 GCA_009867175.2 Adela reaumurella
GACGTTTCGCCTGCTACGTCACAGGCTTCATCAGGAATCACCGGGATTTCCTGGAGTAGACGTCTGGTGCTCGTTGTCCCAAACGTCAAACTGAAATCCCGGTGATTCCTGATGAAGCCTGTGACGTAGCAGGCGAAACGTTGACTTATGTAAGTCACATCCACTGTTAATCCGAAAATTTTAAATTAGTAAGATGAATCACATTGTAAACTTAAAAACATTAGGAAGAAAGAATCACCAACACAATACACTCATCCTGAACTCACCTCCCATGATCAATCTTCTATCTGTGACCAGTTGAAAATAGGTAATTTCCGGTGCGAAATCGTAAACCCATTTTCGAATTTTTTACTATGGAAAGGTCTCGTAAGATCTCATTTAGAACGACGTGTTTTTACGATTGCCATAGATATAATACATGCGGTGAAGAAGAGACGGGATTGACTAGAAAAATACTGTAAAATCAACCAAAAATCAGGATTTTATTTTTATGGATAATTCCTATTCACAACGCTTTTTACCCGAAATATTGCCGACTCTACATAACAAGATGAGTCAGCTGCAGATTAATGTTTAGTTTGCGCTAATAAGTGAGGAGATGACTAAGATATTTATTACAGGAGAGCGGCAGAGCGACGAAATTTGGTGTTGGACGAGAATCGTGCGTGTCTGTGAAATGTCAAATAGCCAAAGGGTTAAAACGCATCACATTTTAACCAAAACACAAACAAACACTATAACAAGATACGATCAGATGCTGACGTCATATTTTTAAATGACTGCTAGCGCTGCAGTGGTAAAAAAAAGAACTAATGCCCGGCGGGGCTGCGCTCAGAAGCCATTTGACTTTTCCTTTCACTACTTCTATTTCTATCTGTCTTATTGAATTAGAACGAGACAGATAATGTCCACATAAATTATCCCGGACTACTGAGCGGGCCCCGGCTTTTCGTCAGTCGTTTCCAACGGTCTAGCTTTCAGTCAGCCAAGTCATTGAACGTTGAGCTAGATAAATTCATACAAACTCCCGCCTAGGCGTTACTTGAATGGGCCACTCAACTAAGAGGCTATCCGTTTAGTTGGGAAGCCGTCTTAACCAGTTTCTTGCAACATAACCTTCTATGTTAATTTTTATAAAAAAAAATCTGTCAGTCTCATTGATGTGAGGTGATATTATTATAATGT
This sequence comes from Adela reaumurella, assembly GCA_009867175.2. Classification (NCBI taxonomy): domain Eukaryota; kingdom Metazoa; phylum Arthropoda; class Insecta; order Lepidoptera; family Adelidae; genus Adela; species Adela reaumurella. Next base: position 1,186 of record WYDE02232060.1, read on the forward strand.
TTGCATAATTTTTTTAATAAAACTCTCCGTCATTACAGAGATAAGCCGACGCTCATCGAATGGAAGAAATCGGACAAGGCTCGCAAAGCCATCTCGTTGACGTACGACAACCCGGTACAGCTGGCTGCTTACTTCGGAGCCGTGTGCAACGATCTCAACTACAAGCACCTCAATGTGCGAGACGCCTTACTCGTGATCGCGTACACGGACGGATCCAAGGCGGACGTGTTCCACCTGTCCGTGGATAAACTGAGGGAGCACTGGGCGCATTGGCTGAGCCGGCTGGAGAACTACAGCAAGAACTACGGATCCGACACCGAGAAGATACTGAAGGGGGGGAAGAGACTCTTCGAAGAGGACATAGCTAACTTGCAGTAGATACGGACATTGGCTAATTTTGGAACTTTGAGTGTAATTTTACGTGCTGGTTTCGTATTTGAGTTCTTGAACGGTAATGTGGAGGTATAGATCTCGGCGTTGGCTTTGAAGTATAGTTTGGTTTTGACTCATTAGAATTTTTTTTTAGAAGTACATTCTCATGTGGTGCTGGTTTCTAGAACAAAGATTTTGTATAACTCGTAAATAGAACATATTTAAAAAAAAATTTAAGTTAGTACAGAGCAAATTTCATACGTGACCCACGCATATTTCCCGAAACGCTAGACAGAAAATCCAGCACCTTTGGGTACGCTCTTAGCGTGTGTTTTACATGCTTTGCTTCATACGTGCACACCGATTAATGATGCTGCAATATTATGGAAATTCATATAGAATGGATTTTGGGCCGGTGGGGGAGTGCTTTTACAGAATGACAATGGTTATAAAAAGGTTGAATTAGTTGATGTGAAATCAAAATTTTCTTTTCATCCTCAAATATAGATCCAGCGTTGAAATCACTATGGACATTGGATACTCAAGAAAATCACCTATTCCTAAATGAAGGTCGATATTGGAGAAGTCTTATGAATTTGTAATGTAATTTCAAACTCAGGATGAGTTTTTTTTAGATGTAATTTTTTACATTACTATTTTTAGATGTAGAAAAAACCTGAAATTACTTATCGAAAAGATTCGTATCACGTTACGTTCTGAATTTATTAAAAATTTCTGGGGTAGTTTCTGGAATATTTTAGCAATCAGATAGCATCGTAGCAACGTGGGCAATATAGATTTTTCTGCTTTGAGAGAGTATTTTTTATGCGACCTCTGATGTTGTTTCAGTCAATCTATCATTAAGTAAGTAAGACAGTCAGTAGCGTTATTATATTCTTTGCAGGAAAAGATTCAATTCTGCCATCCACCGGAGTAAAATGGCATTGAACACTGCTTGCCACTGACAATTGATTGTCGTAGTCCCACCTTATGGGTGGTCAGCCGACGCTCTTTCTTACTTGTCAAAGGTCAGTGTGAGACACGGTTGCTCCAACGGTCATCTTCTCTGCCAACGAGCATGCGAGTGCTGCAAAAAGAAGAAAACCTGCCGGCCGCCCTGTGATACACCGCGAAGCGTGCTCGTCAGGCTTTAGTGAGGAGCTGCACGGCAAGGCGGACACCGTGTTCCTGGACCCTGGATGGCTGTTCTGCATGCGTTGAAGGCACTCACGAATGAGGCCCTCTGCTCTGTCGAAGCAAGACGGCGGAGCTGACGAAGCCTCCAGATAACTAATTGGGAGAGGCTTCAAGTGAGAAAGGACAGTACACGTGTCGATACAAATATCTCCCGGCATTAGAGGTGCTCATTAACCTGCAGATTAATATCGAACAACAAGCGGCGCATGATTATTTAGTTTATGTGCCCAAAATGAACAGCCAGCGAGCCAGCCCGATTACGTTAAGCAACCTGACACAGAACACCGAGTACTTCATCAAGGCTTTAGCCATCACGTCTATCGGTGACGTCATTAGTTCTCCGAGCCGGTGAAGCCAAAAAGTGCACCACTTTGCAGTGTCCACTTTATTTAGAACTCGGAGTAAACACTCAAAGTTAGACACTGCCTAGTGGGGATGAGAACCTTTGGTGGAGAGGTACACTGACAAAGAGAACCTCATCATTATCAACCACTATCTACCCACTGCTGGGTAGATATCTCCTATCTCCCACCCAAGGCACACCACCACACACGCTCCTCTGCACTTCTCATCTAGCCACTACCAGCTAGGCACCTACTTTTCTAAGGTCGTAGGTCCATCTTGCTACCTAGAGAACCTATGGATTCTTAAAACTCCAATTTTACAGGATAAAGGATGTTAATGTATGGCAATGTTGCAGTCTGCAACTTTGGTCAGAGCAACCGAATTAAACGAAACGAACTCGACATTCGAAGCACGAGTTCTTCGCGCCGTCGGCATCCGCTGACTTTTATTATTGATAGAACATATTAGAAATAGCCCAGCACTAAACGAATGAGTCGTTCGAGAGATCCGCTTTTTCGCCTACGCGACTCGCGTTAAAATTTGTCTTGCAAAGGGCCACTTTACTGTAGATAATGCCTTAGTGATGGCACAATGAATTCTCAGATTCGGATTGCTTGAGAGTGCAGCTCTAAGTCTGTGATTATATTTCATCTAACGCTGAATGTTGTCCCGAAACCAATCAGAATGAGCCCGGAACAACTCGAATGAATGAATGGAGAGATTCACTATTTCTCCGGAGCGACGCCTCCATTATAGACGATTGATAATGTACAGAAATTAAACATAAACCTTGAAGTAATTATAATTTTTGTTTTAATTTAGGTTATTTGAATTGGATTGTCAAATTAGTCGTTCGTAAACATAGTATTCGGGCCAAAATACAATACTAGTCAAACCAGTTTTCTTGGTCTGTTTCAGAAGAATTAAATTTTATGAAAGGATCAGTTTTCACTTACAATAAAACTTTTATTATATAAATCCTAGAGAGATGCTAATAAACACCCGATCTTGAATAAATGCATTAAAAAGTTGTTTGGTCGAGATTGCATTCAACTGTAAGTCCGCCTATCGCATTAGACATATTTGTATTGAAATCTGATCCTAAGAACTGTTTTGAGAGTTTTTGAATTGTAATCCTTATCAAGTACAATTTCTTCTGAATCCATTTATCGCTGTAACGACAAGCGCCCAATTAGACTTATTAGCTTTCTTGGCCAAAGTTATTTAGTTAAGGTGGTCTGTTTAAGTGTTTGATATAAAACTTTGCTAGGGAGCCATTTTATATGCAAAATTTCTACACTTTGTGTATTTAATTCTAAATTGTTGGTAGCAATTCTTTTTCCTAGTGTCAAATTCCTAGTATTTTCTAATTTGTAATTTGCTAATTTATTACTGTTGGACATTATCACACCATTTGGGCTTGCTCGCACTGGGGTGCGTTTTAAAGTTTGAATCTGGAGACTATCACAAAAATCTGAAAATCTGCTTGTGCGTCTATTTACTATAACAACTAAGAAAAGTACACAAACTCCATTGGTTACATCTGCTGACGCTATGCGGCATATGAATGGTTTTTTTTTCATTAGCTACTGTGATTTGCATTTGTACTTTTTGATAAAAAAATTGGCTATTACGAAATGAGCATAGATACGTTTGACAATTGTTTTGCCCTGAATTTTACTACAAAGACCCGAATTGTAGAATGACTATTTCAATAGAAGAAAGTCCTTCGGTGTCTGGAGTTCGCGCGGATTTTTTCCGCAGTCTTCTATGTGGTTTTATAGTTCGCAGATTTTGTAGGAAAAAAACGTACGAATGTAACCGCAGTGCGTGCTAGCCCTTTATCTTTATATTATATTAATTTACAGGGTTTAAGTTTTTTTCATAAAAGACAAAAATATACATAAACTTATCCACATTGTATGCGTTTACGTTATTTTTAATTTAAATGGTTACGTATGATACTGTAGATATTTAATAGTTTATGGTTTCTCGCAATGCGTTTCTCTTTGGATAAAATTTATTAGACAGTGCAATTAAAATTTAAAAAAAATTCTTTATTCATTAAAAAAAAAGATTTTTTTAACTAAAATGTCACCTATAATATTTTAAAGTAAAGTAAATATTTGATGAAATCACAAAGGATTCTACCTCGCAGGCTATATGAAAATTGTAACTGAATTTTTAGTTTGTAATTCCTTTCTGTATTTCTAGTTTAATATTACTTTTTAACAGCTTATGCATTAGAATGTAAAACAACGTTATTAATAAAATATTCCATTTTGTATAACGTCATTTTCAAATTATTCTTCAGTGCCTACGTACTGACATATTTTTTAGACCCGTCCCATATAATATATATGGGCGGGTCTTATATTCTCACCCTGGATGATCATCTGTTGTCCATTGTTCATTGTCTGTTCAGTGGGATAGCGAGAGCAGCCCTACTACCGGCGTAATATCACTCTTCAGATCTCTCGAGCATTCTCGAAAATTCGCGCGCCTTCCGTGCAACAAGGTCATTTTGACAATTTGACTTTTTCTGCAAAGTGTTCTTTTATGGGTTGGAGGGTGACATGAGCTACTTTTGTTGTCTGCGACTTCATCTGTGTCGATAATAATGCAGACGGCTAAAAGCTATTAAATTATAAAGATACACATATTGTACCATGTACAGAGAGTACTTGAAAAATAGCCCCCCTGCATCTCTTCCCATGCATGTCATAAAAGGCGACTTAAGGGATATGTATAAGATGCCGTGCTAAAGAGCGAAAGGCTCGCCACCTCTCACCTTGGCACCGTACTTCCACCGAGTCATGCAATACGTGAGTCTTCGGGCCTTACATGCTGCTTGATATCTTGTCCGAATACATTGCGAAACGTGGTGGTTACCAGAGTTCTTGCAGCATATTGGTGGATAGCAATGCATCATGGTACGAAGTGTCGCAATAAAAAAAGACTTGTTTAGAAATTTTAATTTTATTTTCTGATAGAGGTCACTGTACTCTTTTAGGTTAATTTGGTGTTGGCATTCACTACATCCCTTAATCAGAGGGTAAAAGCTAGTAAATTGTAAAGGTACAAAGTGTTTACACAATCGTGATCTTGTTTGTGTCAAAAGTAGACACTAGGCGCGCATTTTAATAATGACACGACGGGTCAATGTTATAGATACCATTTGATTTTTCTATTTACAGTAAGCACACATAATCATTTATTTGAAAAAAGGTTACAAAAAGAAAATAATTTAAATTATTTTTGGGGCACTTTGAAAAATAAAGCCACATTTTAATTTACGCATTTTATTAAATAATTAAACCTTCACATCGATAATTACAACATACATACCGGCGGCGTCTCATCGATTTCAACACTCACTTACAATTACAAATTACATTAATAAATTATATATATACGCTCATTAATGGTAACACGTAACACTTCAACATTTTCATCACATTGAAATATTTAAACAATCGAATACATAACAGAAATACTAAATTATGCGTTGAAATATTTGTAATCAAAAGTATTGGCTAATTTTAAATAGGTACATGTGATTTTTTGGTTTCGTTATGCTCATGTAAACTTGAAATTGGAATTAATAAATATTACCGCTGTGGTATAGCTTCAGGCTCTCTTGCGAGAATTTTACGCAAAACAAAACCTAGAAATAATAATGTTTTGTTTTTGTGAAAGAAATATGAGAAATTTTCATAAAATTCATTCAGAGCATTTATTTGACATTGACTAGGCATTAATTGAAGAAGGTTACGAAGGTGTTGAACTCAGTTTAAATAAACAGGCTACACATATCTGGATTCTGGACCCATTGGCAGCAGAGGAGGGCGTCGGCGTTCGAGGTAGAGATTAGCGACTTTAAGTTGTCCAGCGTGCTTGACGTTTCGGCTGACATAAGGGTTGCTATTCTCCCGACATGTGTAAAATGGTCTGACATCGTTTAGCACAGGGTTCACTCGCTCGCACGGGAGTGATCAGACATGGAACTGTGGTAACCATTTTACGTGTTGACGTGTTTTTCGGTAGAAAACCCCCCGGCCTCATCAGCTAGTCTGTGGCCAAGACACGGAAATACCTACCTACTCTTCTTTTGACCATGAGGTCTCTCTGCCAGAATATAAACGGTCATTGCCTAAATAGAATAGAAGCAATGTACAATAAACATTATTCAAATACAAAGAACATAGGCAATGACCGTAGAACATTTGGTCTTTCACACTCTTGCGTCTTCTTTCAATGATGGGTGAGAACGTGTAACTGCTAAATTCAGATTGAAAGTAAAGTTTTACCAGCGGTTTTACACTGACTGTAGGTATAATAACTATGCTATTATTAAGTAATTCTAAATGTGACTATTTTTGACGCCTAGAAGAATTAGGAATCTAGACAGTAGTGTGGACCTTTTTATTTTTGAACACTCAAGTGATTTGTATACAAAGTTACCAATATTTAAGAACTTTGGTTCATACAGATTATATAAAACCTTTGCTAAGTTGAAACTTTATCCTATGGATTTTTTACACGGGATAATTACATTTTTATCGCAATATAGACATGACTTTACAATTTAAAATCAATAAAATGAAATAGAATTGGTGAATAATTTTGTGCAATAAATTGTTTTTATATGATCTTTTTCAGACAATTTCCGCTACCTACTACTATGTAAAATAAATTTCTAGATCTATGGCTAAATCTCGCATAGGCATAGGTTACTATCAGCAAATACCATGGAATAAATATTTCAGACAACTCTAAGTGTCCCATACGGTAATTGTGGGCTATCCGTAATATACCAAATTTTAAAAAAATACGTACATGACAAACAATTCCAGGTGGTAGGACTTTACTATATCAAAGAAAATCTTTAAGTTAGGTCTGCTCCAAACCCATTTATTTTGGACACGAAAGATGCCATAAAAGAAAATTGTCAACAAAGAAATCGTATTAGAAACAGAGTGCATTGTTATTTTTTGTTAGTTTTGTCGAAATTCTACTAGATTTAAAAAGGCGGATTTTATGCGCATAGCATTTACGATTTCTAATTTTCAAAATAACATAAAATCGTCTTTAAATGTAATTAGGTTCTGGCCACTAAATTCATAACTGTCATAAAATTAACAGCTTTAGCGGCACCATCGGCGTAGTGCTAGATTGGAACATACTATAAGAAATCTTATTTCATCAGAAAGCTCACAGATGGCGCTTACTCTGGTCTTCATACTAATACGTCACGCTTATTAAATGTACTCCGAGTTTTTTATATACCTATATAACTTAGAAACTTAACCTACCTGGTTTCGCCCGTAGCAGAAGCAGCGCTGCAACTACAAGCAGAGACCGTTGAAACTGAATCCCTCCCAAAAACTTCCGCTATTGAACACCGCTGCAGCATCAAAGAGACCCATCCAGTGCTATGTAGGCACTGATCAAGCAAGCGGATAGATCAACGACGTCGTCCAAAAAACATCCTTCCACAATGACAAGCAGCAACAGAAACACAATGACGTTCTAAAACTGGCATGATGGACCCATTGCGTCAACAGTTCAGATCGTGGCCACTGTACTACTCCTGAACTCCTGACTCCAATCCAAAAATAGAGAGCTATGTAATTACTATAACAGGTTCGGAACAAAGGCAAAAAAAAGTCAATTTAATAAGGAACGAAACGAAAACCAGAAAAACTCGCAAAAGGCTAGAGCTAGAGGCGCAAAAGCTAGAGGCGGGAAGTGATCCTCTATATATGTACCTTCTTCCGCCCGACTCTTTGTTACAGAAAGCACATCAAAAACTCAATATTTAATTGACACTGGTTCCGACATAGGGACAAAGGAGGGCGGGATACCACTCCATATAATGTCTATGCTGCAATTAATACACTGATCTAGACGTATGGCATACAGTTCACGACTCTCCAACTTGGACGTCGCCGTGCTTTAACCTGGCGGTTTGTCATCGCACATTTCTCACGACAATTGGTGCTGGTTTTCTCTCCTGCGGATTAATGATAGACTTTAGAAACCACCGAGTTCTAGATCCGTCAACCGTTATTTCCTAACCTGGAAACCCAGTTGTAACAGAAGACATACAGAGTGCAAAAACAAAACCTGGTTCTTCAGCTATAAACAAGATCCTGGAACGATTTCCAACATTAACTTAACGGGAAAATACAATCAACGATAATAAACATAAGGCCAGTCATCACATATCTACAACGGCTGGTCTCCCTTATGCCTGCACACCTCACCGACTTGCACCAGATAAACTCTACATTGCCAGACGGACTTTCGAAGATATTCTTCAACGCGGCATTGTATACGTCTTTCTAAGAGTTAGTGGGCCTCGCCCCTACATATGGTACCAAAGAAATCGGGTGGTTGCCGACCTGGCGGCAATTATAGAGGATTGAACGCTAGAACAGAACCCGATATATATCCTGTACGACATCTTGATGACTTTTCATAGAACTTAGAAGGCACTACTATAATCAGCAAAATTGATTTGGTTAATGTATTTAATCAACTGCTAGTCGCTGAAGAAGACATACAAAAGACAGCTATTACAACACCATTCGGACTCTTTGAGTTTGTAAAGATGCCCTTTGAATTACGAAATGGTGCACAAACATTTCAAAGATTTGTAGGTGAAATGACACGAGGCTTTAAATTTAAATTTCCTTATATAAGTAGATGAATCTTGTTGCATCCAAAGACAAGGGACAGCACATGGAACACCTTTAATCATTTTTGCCCGCCTTGCCGAATTTGACACTATCATCACCATCGGAAAATGTAAGTTCTGCGTTCCTGAAATCGATTTCTTAGGATATAAAGTATCAGAACCACGTATTCAACCTCCGGAGGATAAAGTCAAAATCATACTTGAATACACAATCCCTAATGCTGTAAAGTTTGTGCGCAGATTTTTTCGTTTTTCTCAACATCTAAAGACGATTCTTAAAAAATGCTGCATCTGCTCAAGTCGAACTGCACGAGCTACTCAAGGGAGGCGTCAAAGGTAGTACACCGGTTAAGTGGACCACGCAAGCCAAAGCTGCATTCAAATACTGCAAGAATATGCTTGTCAATGCTTCTTGCTTAGCACATCCTGATTAATCTGCTGAATTAGCAGTTTTCACAGATGCATCAGAACAAGCCTTCGGAGCTTCACTTCAACAACGCGCACAGTTTGGCTGGCAACCACTCTTGAATGTTTTTGAAACAGCTCGCACCTAACCATTCCAAGTACAGCGCCTATGACAAGGAACTACTGGTAATTTATCTTACCCTCCGATACTTCAGGCACTGAGTTGAAAGTCGCAATCTTTACAGACCATGCATAAGCCCCTAATTTTCGTTTTCAAATTGAGACTAGAAAAATGCTCACCGAAGCAGTCTCGCCATCTGGAATTATTTTGAGCAAGGTTCGCAGTATAATTAATTTCAGCTAAAAAAGGTTCTGCACGAACCATGCTATATACTGCGATGTTTCTTCTCCTGTAGCCAGATCATATGTTCCCATGCCACCAGCCCTCGTAAGCAAGTGTTAAATTCTATGCACAATCTTGCTCATCCAGGATTACAATGCACAATCAACCTTATCACATAAAAGTTCGTGTGGGCCAGACATCCGCTAAGATTGTAATTCTTGGGCACGAACTTTGTATGACATTACACATTTGTCGTGTCCAAAATAAATGTCCAAAACACATATATTATTCCTTGAAATTCAGATGGAATTAAGTAACTTTTATTTGTATAGTTAAGTAGTTACAATATATTCTATTTTCTAAATTGGATTAAAATCTAGATAAGTACATTTAACAGTTATTAATTTTTACAATTCTTTTGAGACAATTTAAAACCTTAACATTATTCTCTAAATTCATTTTACATATACCTGTACACACGAAATTGACGTCCTATAATTTGTGGTAAACTACGGATTATAAAAAAAATCTATATAAATTAAAGGTAGAGAAAGTTAGAGAAAAACATTTAAAAAGTATAAAGTGAAAATTTGTCTACGGAATAACTAATACTCAAATTGTATACAAAGTCCGACCTGCAGATTTTTCATACTACTTATCTCTAAGTGTATATAGTACAAGTTTTAGTAAATTTTATAAATCACACTGAAAGCTAAAGGTATTTATGGCTTAGCCCCGATTGCACCAAAAATAAATTAAGCGCTAATCCTAATCAGCCATGCTAAAGCTTAATTAACCGCTAACTATAATTAGTGCTTAGTATGGGTAATTGACCGCTAATCATTAGTAGTGCTTTTAGGCCTTACGCCCGTGGATATTTTATTCACGCAAAAGGTTTTCGGTTCCGACTATTAAATTGTTGTATAATAAATTCAAGTTGTCAGAAATTTTTTTTTTCCCAAATAGCCGTAACCATATATGTAATGAGACAAGTCAAAAATAAAAAATATATTTTTTTTAAACATATTTTTCGGGGTAAGTATTTTTTTTTTAGTTTATAGTTATATTCTACTTCATCGTTCAATAGCCACATGTACTAGCAAGAACAGGAATATGGCTACACAAATTTTAAGACCAGTTGAAATTCGAGCTAATTTCAGAAAATAAACTTAAATTCAAGTGGTGTTAAAACTTTTCACGTCCATTTGCGACTTAAGGTGATTTAAGACGATCCCTAAACCGAAATTATTATTACTTTTTTATTAAATTATGCACGAAGCAATAAAGCACTTACTCAATTTTACGGTAAAATATTTTTTTTTTATTAAAAAAAAGGAATGATTTTTTTACATAATGTTACTTGTAAGCACTAGAAGTAATAGAATCAAAAGATCTTCATATTTTATTTAACTCACTGGATAATACGTCATGGACCAAGTAGAACATAATCTCGTTGAAAGATTTTAAAATAGATTATAATATCACGGTTGGTCCATAAATATTTATTTTATACTTAAATCAAAATGAAGCTATTCACTCCATTTAAAAAATACGATTTTAAGAGTTTAAAATTCCTATATGGTTTTCTCATAAATATCATGAAACCTGTTTGACTTAGGTTCTTTTTAATTGGCGAGTCGGGCCGTTTATAACTTTTGCCCAATAGAAATTAATATACAACAATTTAATATTGTAAATCTTTTGCTTAAGTAAAAACTGTCCACGAGCGTAAGGACAATTAATTTGTTTTTGGTACAATCTTCCCTAAGACCCGATTGCACCAAAATAAATTAAGCACTAATTGTAGTTAGCTGACAATTATTAGCCATACTAATTCTTAATTCGCCTCCAATTATAATTAGTGGTCAGTGGGGATATAATAATTGTTCGGCAATCATATATTAGTGTTTAATTTATCATTAGTGCAATTATCCCTTAGTATAAGTTATGCACATTTATATTAATTATAAATAATTCATACATTTTAATGTTTCAATGACCAGCAAGAGTTTTCTTTAAACAATTTAAATAATTTTAACATCATGTTTTTGTTAATAATTATTATTACAAAATGTTTTATCATTGTGATAGATAAATGCACATATAGGATTAAAATAAATATCACTTACAAGAAGCTACTTACAACATTCTCACAAGGTATAGGTAACGGAATAAGACAATCACCGAATGATTTCTTTTAAACCATTTACGAACATACGGTTCGATTTTATTAGTAAGTTTAATATTTTCATCGAAACACATATGCACCTGGCTAAATGCATTTTTTTTTCTTTTACAGTATTGAATTGTGTTTAAGGTAATATGATGACGATCTTGATGATGAAGTATTTAGCTCATGCTGTATGATTGTTGACTATTGATTTGTTCACGCGTGATGACCACTGACCAATAAATTATGATTTTATTTATTGCAATTAATGTTTGTGAAGATTGAGTGTTTTTTAAAATTTATTTGTGGTTGGCGAGTCAAAAACTTGAAAATGCCACTTCTCCGGCCATTCTGCAACTGCATCCAAGAATCACAATGTGCATTATGATTTTTGACGTGACTTCGATGAACGTCTCACGTTTTGTTCAGCGGGTCGTCCGGAAAGTTAAATGTAACCGAAATTGAGTACTTTCACCAGCTTCATATAACTTACCCTTATCTAAGAAGGATTTGGCGCCAACACATGAACTTTTTTAAATATGTATTAATAAACAAAAAAATTATGACACTTTGAAAGAAGTTGTGAAATGTATTTTTTTATTAATCGAATTCACGGAACAAATTCATCAGGTAAGTTGCCCACCTATTTTTTTGCATAGAGGTCTCTGCCGCCCAATTGATGGATGAGGTGGGGCAAGTGCCACTATAGCTTAGGTAAGCTATACTTATTGTCAACGTTCAACTCATTTATCTTACGACTTACTGACTTACGTTGATCACTGGATGAACATGCCTTAGCCCAAGCTCACATTGAACTAAACTAATCTATAACTTCTCCTTGTTCATTGTTCACGTGGCGATGGAGTTGGTTGCTGATTTCTCGTAACCTTTTATAAGAGTCTCTATGATAAACTTTATGGTAATTTTGTATATATTTTCGACGTTGGGCGTGTAGCGCTCTCCTAGCGTCGACTCCACGGCGGATAGGAAGGGCTGCTCGATTTTCTGGAAAGAGAGAAAATGAGTGATTATAGCAATGCGCGTGACAAATGCAAAAAAAACGATCTGAAGGAGGATTTTCGGAAAATTTGTACCCCAATATACCTTATAAGGGTGGCTAAATATAAAACAGTTCTTTGTCTTTTAAGCACACGCTTTTTTTTTTGTAAAATTTTATAATTCTCTACTCTATGTATTATATTCTCTAATACAAATGTCGATTTTTAAGATTTTCGAACTTCGAACTTTTCGCGCAAAGTTGACACGGAAGAGAAAATCGAGAACTATAATGTTTTTATAAAAAAAGTTAATATTTTACAAAAAAAAGCGTGTGATCGATAGACAAAGAATTGTTTTCTGTTTTGCAGTAGTTTCCAGTCCTTAACCTGCTGTAACACTGGTGAAGTTAAATATTGGTGGTACATTTTTGAAGAGCCATGTACCGTATGTGTCGGCATAATTAGGAAATATTTTTCATAAATTAATTTATTTATTAACTTAACCTTCTTAGGTTTAGGTAAGGGTTAGACAGGGTTAAGCAGGTAAGACTTTCGTCATACTTTTAGGCTTTATTTACTTTTGGAACTCTGATCCTGACATACTTAGTGAAATTCCTATATTTAAATATTAAAATAGTATGTTAGCAAAGTAATTGAATAGATATATAAAATATTAGGTACTTAAAACGAATTAACCTACACAATAATTAAAGTGTGGAGTCGGTACTTAAAAAATGACTTCATCTCTTCCCATGCATGTCGTAAAAGGCGACTAAGGGATAAGGCCATGCTAAAGGGCGACAGGCTCGCCACCTTTCATATTGGCACGGTACTTCTACCAAGTCATCCAGTAGGTGGGTCTTCGTGCCTTACATGCTGCTTGATATCTTGTCCGAAT
>WYDE02232171.1:0-14610 GCA_009867175.2 Adela reaumurella
GCAGACGTTGATGCCTCTTGTTTCTACACAACGTGTGGACGAGAAGTGAAGTCACATTGGCAAGTTGGCTGATTTTGTCGTCATCCCTCTCTTTACTGGCTTTTTCGAGGGAAACTACCCCTTTTTCACCCACTTTAGAAACACCAGGACTCGATGCAGTCACTTCCTCATCACAAACAAAACACTTGATGCTCATGTTGACTAAAGAACACTCAAGACATCGTTAAATCTGACTCCAAACATCCCACTGAGACAAACAAAACCAAACACTGTAATTGCTTTAACATTTGAAGGAAAATAGATATAATTGTAAAGTTATACATATTATTGAAGATAATTTAATGTTCTACAACCCTATGGCCGGCATTTATTTTTTAGATGCATGGTTGAAGAGATATCCGTTGAAAAAGTGCAAAAAATGTGAGGCAAAAATGTTTTTTCCAAAATTACAGACTTTCAAGAGCGGATATTTCGAAAACTATACAAGTTATCGAAAAACTTGACTGAATAAAACTTGTGCCAAATTTAATCAGCTTTTATTTTGTCCATAGCAGTCATGTCGCTAGGATGGATAGTTTTCGAGATATAAGCGAAAAACCGAAAAATGGTACCTTCAAATCCCCCCCTCCCCCCCGGCTCAAGGGGTACGGGCGGGGACTTTTGATATGTTTACCTCCTAACTAGTCCAAACAAAGTTACAAAGTCAAAAATTCTGTTCCAAACATTTCCCTCTATAACTTTTCGTTTCCTGGACTACTAGGGATAGTTATTTTATGAACGAACTCCAGAATATGTATGCATATAACATTATAGTCAGTCGGTGTTTCAGTAATGAAAATAATTCACGAATAGCGCGAACTTTAACGCCGCGGGCGATTGTGCCTTGTGCCGACGACCCCCTAGCTATGGGCATTAAGCTTCGTATGAGAGTTGCGAATGCCCTGCCATTGCCATTGAGTGCCATTTTACTTTTGATGCGGGAGATAAATTTCGATTATGTTTTATTTGGAATGTTGTGTATAGTTAATCAGAGCGTCTATTGACTCCCCAGTAACGAAACTAGTTACGTTCGCGGCAAAATGGAAATCATTAGGCAATTTGTTGTTCGAATAACTGTACGTAATGGACCAAGATTAAAGGTTTCAGATACAAAATTACATCGATTTAAAAGAAAATTTCGCATTAGCAAAGTTCTATAGTACATAGGACACGTAGTCATGCAGAGTATAATATAATTTTGTTTATTAGTGATTTCCTTAGCCTTATTTATACAACTTTCGTTATATTTGCAAATTTATTAAATATGTAGCTCACATATTTCATAGATCATATTTACTTGAATTTTTCACGGAAATTATTTCGTACTCCCTTCTCTCACCAAATGTGAGCATCCACGTCGTACTTGAATTTTTTTATGACAACAAACTTGAACATTTTCAAGTCCCTTTCATCGTCTCAGCTTGTTTTCGAGTTTTGATTTATTTTTTTCATTTTTAAATCCATGATAATGAACCAAAGAAAAGGTGCAAACGCAAATTAACGCAATTGACTCAAACAAAACTTGCCGGATATAATTGATAGCTTTGAAATGGTCGAGTTGCTTCGTGCGGGTATAAACGCATCAGATAGAACAGGTGTCGATGTGTTAAGGAAAGGACAGGGGCGATCGGACAGTAATAAATAAAATATATGTTAAAAAAAAAGATTAGAAATTGCGCGAAATGTAAACATGTTTTTGTGGGCGTAGGACGCTTAAGCTAACCCACGCTTATTATCCGCTGTGGGAACAAATATAAGAAAATCTAAAATAAGCATGTAGTTTTTTATGAAAACTGACATGGATGGTATTACCGCAATGCATCAGTTTGGCTCCACTAATGCCAGCTTACAACGTACAACTTGGTGAATTAGGTAGGTGCCAAATAAAGTTTCACCCTAATCGAGCCGGCTACACTGAACTGGACGGAAAACACGAACTATTTTTCATAGCTGATCTTCATTCAGGGCGACTTAAACACTCCCACATAGCAAGGAGAGGGAAGGTACCTATAGTTTTACGTGAAATTCGAACCATCAGTGGTCAAGATGTCAATTAACTGGATGCTCTCTTGAGCGCTGCACCAAAGTGTTACCGACGCTGACCAATATTCATTCCTTCCTTTGCAGCCATTTTATTCGCGCCACTGCTGGATACAGGACTCTCTAATTTACATGATATGAGAGGATTCAGTAATACATTTCCACGGTGACCATCCGGCTTGGAAGCGGGTTTCCTCACGATGTTATCCTTCACCAGAGTGTCAGTAGCCATTTTAGCACAAATTCTACAGTTACAAATATTGTGCTCCCATTGGGTATCGAACCCGCGCCTCCCCTTTGAGAGGCGTGCTCTTGCCCGCTCAGCCAATCTGACACTAATAAACATAAAATAACATAATAATCTATATAAAATATTAAACTAACACATTTCTTTAAAACCGAGTTTAAAACAGAGCGAGATATTTGGTTCTTTAAATTCAAAGTTTAAAGGTTCCCAACCTGCGGAATGCTCTCGCGTCACATCTTTGACGCCAATGTACAACGGTGCCCTTCAAACACAACGTAAATTTGTACCTAGCCGGCCGACATGGTATTCACAGCCCCCGAAAATGTTCCTATGTCTAATGTTACTTATAACGTTGTAACTCATGTACATATGTAAATAGTTCCGTACGTTTTTACCGTGAGAACTGAAATATTTACAAATAACTTTGATTTTATGAATGGGCATTGTATTGTACCGACGTATCATGCGTATCTTTAAGTGTTACTATTAGTATTGTGTGTTTGTCTGTCTGTCTGTCTGTCCGTCTGTATAGGTTTCTACAGTCATACAAACAAAGAAGACCCCAATTTTGTTTTTTTTTCTCAATTGCGCAAAGTCTGCGTTTAGTAGGGTGACCCAACGATGTAAATCTTCGTAGGACATGCGTTCCAAGAAAGTAAAGGAATACATACTTTATTGTTCTCTAATTTGCATAGGATACGTATACAAAAGACGAGCGTAAAGCACAATTTAACTTTTTACGTACTAACTTTTGAGATATGACAATAGGGAATAGAGGCGTACAATAAAAGTAATAATGGAAATCAATAACGCACAATAAGTATAGTATAGTACGCCATTGGAGGCGAATTACCACCTTATCGCCTTTGCTGTCGAGTCTTTAGGGCTTTGGTGTAAGGAAGCACAAAAATTCGTCGGAACCATTGCACACAAAATTAAAGGAAAAACACAGGATAAACCTTCAGGGGAATACCTCAGGCAGCGCTTGAGCCAGGCTATTCAGCGTGGGAATGCTGCGGGGGTAATGGGTTCTTTCAGAGGGGCTGGCATGGAGGACAGGCTGGACGGAATCTATTACATTTTATAGGTAGGTAGGTATTAGTTTGTTATTAATTTAAGCAATTTTTAAGTGAATCTTTTTGTCTTGATTTTTGTGATTCCTTCCTTATTTTCCCTTTAACCTTTTACCTTATACCGGGTAGTGATACATATTATGCATATTATTATAATGTGTTAATACAATTATGAGTAATATACTAAGAAGACGATTTTCCTCTGTAATATATAAAGCCACCGTTCTCTGCCATTGTACGATCGACAACGTGAACTACGTCCAAAGGTTCGTTAACTAACAATATGAATCTGCATAAAACACCCACGAAAACGTCCAACACAATGCTTCATGCCTCATTATCGATTCACCAGCACAGATTGTGCTACCCTATTACCTCGCAATGAGCACACACAATATTCTATTTATGTTAATCCATTCACTTGAAACCATAGTCTCTAGGACAACCGTGGATTTATTGAAAGAGTTGAAGTCATAACGCATTTTCTTCCTTACTTTGCGGTGTACAGAGTACAAATTACCGTGCAAAAAATAGGGCTAATATCGAAAATGTCGTAAGCGACCAGGCAGTAGACAAGAAGACTAATTATCATGACTTAAAACTGATTAATACTCCTCAGTGTACTAAGCGACAGCGATGTGAAGAAGTCATCTGTGGACAAAAAAGAATAGATTAAATTTGTATAAAGAAACAAGAGCCTTTTATGCGCTTGTTTAACAGTATTTTTTTTTCATAAATATGTAAACTAAAATTTAGGATATGAATACATTTTCAACGATCTTCTTAGAATAGGCAAATATATGCATCATGCATCCTACCTACATAGGTACCTAAGTCTTAATATATTTTAAGAAATGGATAAGTATTATGGATATTCATATATAGATAATAAGTATAAAAAGTGTTCTATAGGTGCAGGGTGTCCACGCTCAGGTGGCGATTATTCAAACCAGTTACTCCAAGCAATGAGTAGCACCCGAATATGAAAGAAATTTTCATTTTGGTTGAATTTTTTTTTAACACCCCGCATATTTTTTCCGTGAATTTAAAAAAAAATGTATGGAGTAGTATAAAACTTAAAACGAAAAATTATTTCATATTCGCTTTAAACTCATTGTATGGAGTAACTGGTTTGAATATTTTCTACCAGACGGCGGACATCCTGTATATTATGAATTTAAAACTAACTGAATTAAATATTCAGTGGTGAATTATTAGTGATAGGGATCTACTATTTCAACTATTCAATATATGTCACCAAAAACACAAACATTCCATCATCCCATGAAGATTCCACCATGTTGACAATATTTAAATAATTCATTCGACTATTGCAGACGAAGTAGCATATGAACCAGCGAAATACTCGTAGGTGATCCCAAATAGTTAGATACGAATACCTACAAACAAACAAAACATAGAAGCCGAGATCGACACGCAACGCTAATGCTCACCCCACATACAGAAAGCACGCCGAGAGAAAAATACGTATTTATAGC
Source organism: Adela reaumurella (assembly GCA_009867175.2). Lineage (NCBI taxonomy): Eukaryota > Metazoa > Arthropoda > Insecta > Lepidoptera > Adelidae > Adela > Adela reaumurella. The sequence goes on from WYDE02232171.1 coordinate 4,899, forward strand.
AAATATTCAAACGGTCCTATATTGTGTACGAGACTCTAATAAATGACTCTCATTTTTCGTTCTGTCACAAAAATCTGAATGGAAAAGAAAATGTACTACACGACTCCTATCGAAAAAAGGGCGGCGCGGGAGCATTATTCGGGAGATGTTTTTGATGTAAGTCCTAGTTTGGGAGTTTCAGATTAATTGCGTTTTACCTGTGCGACATTGAGCCGACTGGAAGGGTGACGGGAACGAAATTGAAAGAGTTCTTCTCGTTCGGAGATGCGGTACCGCGTCGAGTCGCCGTGACGGCTGATCGATCGCCGAACGGAGATTGAAAGGAGGAACGTGACGCGGTAATTATTCATCTGGTGACTAGAATGGCGCGGGTTTCGTGGAACTTTTGTACCTTTATCTCGTGGACTTTTTCGATTTTTGCGCGAAATTTGCAAGTAAATGGCAGAGTGACATAGGTGATTTGTCTTGACGAACGTGGGTCGCTTCCCATGGAATGTGCATCCAGGTACTTCGATGTCATCATGCGCCTGACTGAACGTAGGTATAGGAACGGTTACATACCGAATTTTGACGTCAGTAACGGTCTAACAGATAGTCATGTAATTAATATTACGCATGACGCATAAAGTTCTGTTTGTATTTTTTATTGAGAATGACATGGATGTACACACCACCTAATGCGCCAGTTGTTCTGGTACCAGTGATGTCAGCCTAAACACCTTAGTGAATTATGTAGGTAAAATTATAAATGGTCTAAATAACTTCATAGATAAGTTTCGAAATTGACGTTAATCCTCAATTTAGTTTAAAAAATATTTAAAATCCAGAACGCGTAGAGCACCAACATCTTCTGCAAAAACACTTCAAATAATATGCAAGAAGTACCTAGTGGTTGAAAAAAAATCTTTGTCTTCTATATAAAAGCGAAGGATCGTCATACCCGGAAGACGATTTTGCACAATTCTATTGAGAAGACTTCAGAAGTTTTTGCTTAAATTCGCACATGCGCTTCCTTGACCTGATTTCGTTTCGAAATCCCGAAGACCGCCTAGAGCGGTTTTGTTAAAAAAGACATTGTCTTAGTTGCTCAATAGGCTGGTATGATTTATGTGACATTTCTATGACATTTTATGAAGAACGCTCATTTGAATGAGAACGCCTGCGTTGCACATTTTCGTGACCGAACGAACGGTTGTTGTTTTCTTGGTGCATATTTTTTAAGAAATTCCGTTTGTGTGGAGATTTAACCAAATAATACCAATAGGTGATTTGGGTTGCGGCGTAGCCTGATTGGTGAGCGCACTCCTCTTACTCGAGAGGTCGTGAGTTCGGTACCCGGTATGCGCACAGTTTTCCGGACTTTAAAATCTCGCTTCAAATTTATGTGAAAAATTACAGTACAGGAAAACCCGGTGAAGGAAAACACGGTGAGGAAATCTATACACTAACAAAAAGAACGTGTGGTAGTGCATAAACGTTGACGGAAATAGATTGCGTCCGGCAATGAGTTCTCCTTCTGCTAAGCATAAAAGTCTATATTTGTTTATTGTGATAAAAAGTTTTTCACAAAAGTTTTAGTTTAAATTGGCGTTTTCTTCCTTATCTAACCTTTCATGGTTCAGACAAAGAGTTTGAATACTTCGCTGCGCTCCTAAATATATAGGAGCGCAGCGACGTATTGAAACTCTTTGGGTTTAGAGCCGAAATAGTATCCTATTTATAAGATATTTTTTAGTTTTTCATATAATACCTATATATTATAGTAATCTATGCTATAATATAGCAACGAAAAATTAATAATTAATATTAAGTATTAATTAATGCACCTTAAACTTCCTCAAAAGATTTCATTGCACGTACAAATTGGAAGACACCGTATAATTTAATTGTCCTATGTAGGTAGAAGTAGCGAGTGGAAACGTTACGATCGGCTATCGATAACATTGACCCATTTCGCTAACGAGGAATAATTTCAGATTCATAAAGAGGTGAAGTCAACTTGTACTAAAAACTCTCAGTCGTGTAGCGAAAACTTACATTTGTCTAGAATCGTTAGTTATTAAGTTTTAGTTAAGTTCGGTTCTATGATCTATAGGTGAAAGTTTGGCTGAGAGTAGTCGCCTCCGGCATAAAGTCCGGCTTCTGCTGAGCAGAAAACTACAAGGAAATTGTTTATAAATTTACTATAAGATACTACGGGTTTCTCCATTTCTGTGAGACCGCTTCTATAGGAGGACATCCTTCAGCTGATTAAGGTATACTATTTTGTTGCGATACAGCCTACATTCCCCATATAGTAAATTACTAAAGGTAAAAAGCTTCTGCCACGGGGTCAAATAGCTAGTGCGCAATTCGAGGTGAGAAGCTGTGTTCAAAATTTCGTTAAAATCGGTACTTGGGATCCCTCAGCAACAACGATTTACAACATCAAACTCAGACACAAATCTAAATGAGATTATAGACCCATAACACGCATTACTTACTCACGTATTCGTTGTAGTGATAATGTATGGTATTTATAAAAATGACTAATTCGCTTCATTTGATATTATATATCAGAAATCTCTGACAAGGTATCATTTATGAATCTGATTTATTTATTATTTGTTTTGATTTCATGTGGTCGGATTAATCAACCTCATACTATTATATGTAGGTTATTCTAGCTCTTAGCTCTCAAAGTTGAGACCTGATATCTTTATCACAAGAAGGCCCGCAATGAAAACTTTAAATAATAAATAACACAAATTTCAAGAAGAATAATGAAAATTATTTCAATTCAAATTCTCGGTAGGTGGTTTAGCTGTGATATGAGATTATATGTGTCAGCCTGTGTCATTCTGATTGAACTAACATTTAGAAAGAATAGGGAAATCTTAACCCTTTTGGATATTCTAGTTCAATCGGAATATCACAGACTGACACATATCATCTCATATAACAGTTATATAACCCAGAGAGAATTCGAATTAAAACCATTTTCTTTATACTTCTTGAAATTTGTGTTATTAAGTATTTAAAGTTTTATTTACGCGCCTTCTAGAGATGAAATACATCGAATTTTAACAGGCACTTAACACTATGGGCGGTGTATATTTTGTGTTATAAAAACAAAAGGCCAATGGCTGCTTCTGTATAAATCGCAGGTTAGATACTGCTCTCACCAGTAGATTTCTCAGACAAAATTAAATATCAACTTGCGCCGCTGGACTCAATACAGCTTCGCGCCGTGCGACTAGTGGACGACCCTGAAGTGTCCCGCGATCTAGCACCACTGCAACTTCGTAGGCATGTTGGCGCCCTGAGTGTGCTCTTTTGCTTATTCCACGGGGAGTGCTCGGAGGAGCTGTTTAGTGTACTGAGCAAGGATTGCATCCTTACACGATGGACCTACCGCGGATGCTTACCAATCGGTCCTGTAGATCTTTCATCTACAGAACCGGTAAACTCAGGAATGCTCTCCCTGCCCACATATTTCCCTCTATGTACAGTCTCGATTCCTTCAAGAGGGGCGTGAATAGGCACCTGTCAGGCCGGCATGGCATTCGCAACCTCCGCTAAAAAGCGAATGTTCATGGGTGTCGTTACTCACCTTCTATGGGTGACTCGGCTCCATATGTCGCGCCCTCAATTAAAAAATCATAAATATATACCTTTATTTCTGTACTGCTACTTTAATGTTCCGACCATTTTCGACATCACAAATCTCAATACACATACGTATATACAAATAACTTATATACTAAGCTAGGTACACAAACATTATTATTTCCTACTCAGTTATTAGTTATTACATAACCTGAGCTGACTGGGGTGGGGTGGGTCGATGTCCGCAGATTGTGAGCACCATAATCACGATCATCTTTATTCCCTATCTAAAATGTTCCTAACCATATTGTTTCGCAAAGTGGTCTATGGTGGGGTTCTATAATTTACCACCTTTCGCCGTCTCTCCCGGTATAATCCAGCCAATAACATGACCCTGCACTTGTAAACTGCGTTTCCCTTAACCACAGATGAAGCGTTTATCTATGCGAGAAATTATGGGGAACAATGTTACCGCAATAGATACATTACTTACATATATATATATACTTATTAAATATTGAAGATGTGTTGTCTTGTGATTTTTTGTCTGCAATATTGCGTAGGTATCTGAAATTAGAACATAAGTATGTTCAAGCAAACTAAAAAAGGCCCATAACAGAATGAGCATTACAAACAATTAAATAAGTGGGAACGTTACGATCGCGATCAATTACTTAGTCCCCTTCCTAAGTTACTAGGTATGTGCGTCAGTCTTGTCGTAACAGGCGTCGCGATACTCGCAAGCGACATGAAAATATTCCAGCGAAATTTCTTGCCACTTCGTCTGCAGTGACGCGTGTGGCGAGATATAAACGTATAGAATGAACCTAAAAAAAAATCAGCCCGATCGGTTGTACCGATTAGGAGGAGATGTGCGGACAAACAGACAAACAGAGAGAAATTACAAGTTATCTGACCCTAGTCGAGTAAGTAGACAAAAATTATAGGAGCATTGCCTCATTTTGATATGAAAAAAGAAAGGAAGAAATGATACTTATTGTCTTTTAATCACTTGCATTTTACATTACCCTCTAGCATACATTTATGCAAAAAGAGTAAAAATGACAGGTGGAGCCTTTGCCAATGTTTCAGTCACCAAGAAAACTAATGACTATGATTCTTGGTCCCCCCAAGCCCCAAACCCCGCACACTTCTTAAATTTTTATATTTATCCAATTAAAAATAATTCTCATAAATAAAGAAATTGAGGAACACTAACAAGCTATTTTGTACAAAACTCATATAAGAAGTCGTTTCCATGAAGTGATGAGTACTTAGATACCTTTTATTACTAAAGATACCTACAGTGGAATGCTTTGCATAGAAAAACGTCGAAGGCCGGTGTTGTTGTTTTATTTTTTTTTAATAATGTTAATACAATTTGAAGTTTAAAAAAATAGCGTTATTTGTTTGTACCTTAGCATATTTATAAGTGTTATAGAAATTTTATTTTATTGTTTCAGTTTTGCGTCAAATGCAATAAAATTAAAACACTGGATTTATTCCCTCTGAAGCAAAACTTAAAGGATAAAATAATCTTTTCATTACACTTATAAATAACTACGCCACATACCGAGAACGCTATTGTTGTAGATTTAAAAAATTCATGTGTTTCTATCCAAAGCGTCCACTATGGGTACCCCTTAAGGCTGGAAACACTAGACATGACATCACAAAACACAGACTCACACAGCCTCAGCGGTGAGACAGAGATAGCGCGCGGTGCTAACTGTTACAGAGGGATATGGGTGGCACTTGTGACAATCTATGGCTCTTGTGAATTCTACGCAAAAAGTTTTATTTTTTTTAAATGAAAAATTTAAACTTCATGAAATTTTCTAAGCAGACTTAAGTAAAAAATATAAAATTTTATGTGCAGAAAAATTATAAAAAACATAAATGTATCCTTTCCATTTTTTTTACAATATAGATTGTCGCAAAAAATTAGGGATACCTCGATTTTTTTCTATTGATTGATTTAAAAACCTAAATAATTCCCTATACTTATTTTTAACTTTTCATAGGTTTGAATTAATTTTAAAGTAGAGATAACCCGGGTGCTAGAACCTTCAAAAATTATATTTTGCTACAATTTTATTTGTTCAAAATCAGAAACGTGGTTTTAAATAAATTACTAAATATAATCAGTTCAAATTTCGAGAGGTCATGGGTTCGATACCTTGTGTTCACACACACAATTTTTCCGGATTTTAAAATCACGTATACAATTTGTGTACAAAATTACAATTCACCCCGGTGATGGAAAACATCGTGAGGAAACCTATACACTAACAATAATAATGTGTTGTAGTGTATAAAGATAGACTGGAAGAGATTGCCTCCGGAAATAAATCCGCTTTCTGCTAAGCGTAAAAGTCTATATTTAATTAACATGCTATGAAGCTCTTTTAAATCTTAGAACACAACTTGTACTGTATGTACTCTAAGATAGTAATTTAGTTCTTTTAAATATGTACAAATAAGAGGTAGATAATAAAAAAACATATTTGTATTGATTTTTTTTTAATCTAACCCCCCCATGCCTCCCAAACCAAATCTGACTACGCCCATGCCCATGATAAACTTGCTTTCATGGCAGCATTGTTGTGGGTTCTCGGACGTTCAGTGTCCTGTCGACTCGGGCAGGCCGCAAGCACTTCATTTCTACCACATCGACGAGCAGGATAAACACTATCATTTGACGAGAAATCAAAACCGCAGCATCCTTTTAACAAAATGGCGGCTTTGGTGAGCATTTGGGCTCGCCCAATCACGTACTAGCTATTAGGTACCTACATATTGCGAACGAAAGATACGAAATAGACGCTCCCGAAATGACTATTAAAAATTTAAAGTGAAACTATTGAAAGTGAAAATTTAATATATGTGTTTACGAAAATAATCAGCATGAATGACAATGGCAACACTGACAATGAGTTCTTTATTTGAAAAAAATGTTATAAAATAAAATAAAATGAATGTTTCAAACTATTCAATTAATTTAAATATTTCATTAATTAGGGAAGGAGCGGAGTGTCCCCGTAAGACTCGCCGCATTCCCACGCTGTACCACAAACTGATACGTTATTTCAGGTACTTCCCAGAAGGAGGAACATCTGACATTTTTTTTCTTACATATATTTATAGGTACAATATTACGTATGTACATAATAATATCTTACTTTAAAAATTATAATACAGAAAATAAAATCAAAATACAAGCTATCGCTTTGTTAATTTGAGTTTCATCAGATTTCTACCTGACTTTATATATAACATGACTGCTTTTCCCAAAATGAATTATTATTCACCGTCAGTTAAAATATTTAATGTAGACATCGAGAGTAATTTTCTGTAATTTCCATAATAATTGTTACCATAAAAACACCTCCGCCATGCTTCTAATGAGGCATTATTATAAAATAATGTGCCTCCGCGAAATTCACTCTATGAATATGAAAACGCGCACTTACGCCTTTTTGCTACTGAGCGAATCTAAACACCGGTATTATATTTTAATTTATTAAAAAAAAGTTAATGCGTATATTAAATTATTCTGTCTACCTACTTACAAAGCGAATCCATAAGAACCTATATTTATACGTACATAATGGCTAATATTATTATAGAAACGTTGTTTGTCGTCTCGAGGTCTCTACAGTAAAGACTTCAGTGCATATGTATATCTGATGCGTAAATTTCGTCGGAAGAAGTAACGATCAATAAAAATAGGTGCAACTTCAAATTTAACTATTTTTTTATATTAAAAATAACTTGTCATCGATTCTTTGAATCAGAGGTACATTGAATATTAAGAAGAGCTTTCCAACGATAAACCACACGGCCATACACAAAAATAACATATTGTTTTTTTTTATAATTGGAAATGATTTTAGCAGATAGGCGTAAGGCCCCTTTTAAGCTGAGAGTGTGACATCGCTTTTATGCCTTGAGTGAATTCTGGGGTTACGTGGACAAGTGGGGTGTCAATACGAGGCGCGTTGGATAACGAAAAATAATTCTGATCAATTGGAATACTATTTCGAAAAAAGTAAAAAAAAAATTAAATAGACAATTTTCGGTCATTTTAGAGTTTAAAAACTGCCAAGTGCGTGTCGGGCCACGCACTTTGTAGGGTTCTGTAGTTGTCAGCCACACACAATATGCGTATTTAGCGTAAAGCCTGCTCTTAGCTGTGATAGTTTTGCTTTTAACTGTGTTATGTATAGACTAATCTGCCTACCCCACTGGGAAACAGGCGTGACGCTATATTTATATTTTGTATGTATGTATGTGTGTATACTACTACCATGAATTTTTCTATATATTCAAAATCAATAGTTTTGCTGGTATTGACTTAACTGTAACAAAAATTAACACTTTAAAGCTTAATATTTCGCAAACGGATCTCTGAATCTAAAAAGGTTCTTCTGTAACATAAAATATTTTTTTACTTTCATTAACTTCACGATAACTAATCGGGAAAGCGAAGCGGCGGAATACCTATTTGTTAAGTATAATGACGAAATTATAAAATTCGCATCGTCCACAGTGTTTCTCGGGTTCACACTGGACTCAAATCTACGATGGGAGGAAGACATCGAGAAAGTAAGTGATAATTTGACCAAGGCTTACTTCTGCCTCAAGACCTTATCTAAAAAATGTGACCTGAACACTCTGACCAGAGCGTACTTCGGGTACGAGTTATGGAATTGAGTTCTGGGGTGCCTCGATGGAAGCCGGCAGGGTGTTCAGATTACAAAAGAAGGCTATTAGAATAATAACGCACTCTAAGTGGGATGCACCCTGCACACCACTATTCAAACAACTGAAAATGATAAAATGTACGATGTTTATTTGCAACGAACGGTTATGTACATTCCAAACAATCCTGGGGAGTACAATTGCTTCTTTCTTCTTCTTTTGCAGCCATTTTATTCGTCCCACTACTGGGTGCACGCCTCTCTCATGTTACATGATATAAGAGGATATTAGTCATATACTTCCACGGTGACCAACCGGCTTGGAAGTGGGTTTTCTCACGATATTTTCCTTCACGGGAGTGTCAGCGGCCATTTAGCACAAATGTTAGCAATTGCTTAGAGCACCATTATTTAATACGACACAAGAAGAACATTTATCAGCTTCGTTATATTTAGTATTCGATTTGTGTGTTTGAAATGTCTTGGAGAGTATAGGTATAGATAGGTAAGCTATTTTTGAGAATTTTTAAAACATTTCCTGTGCAGACTTAAAAAAACTGAAAGTTTTTTTTATTTGATTTTCCTTGCTTAGCATGCAAGTCGCTTACTGAATCTTAATAAGAAAAACACGGAAAACAAATTAACAAAACTTCCGAACCGGGGTTTGAACCCGGGACCTTTGGCCTTAGCTGCCACTGCAATACCAATTTCGCCACCCGGACCATGACGTTTTCTCTTCAATTTGTTCCCCTATTCATCTGGATCATCTTAACGCTCACTCGGAGTAACTTAGAAGTAAACTCGGAAGTAGTTTCTAGTGTAGTCTATGTTAAGTATGATCATACACGACATTACAATATACGGTTGATACTTAAAAAAGCTGTTTTTTATTTAAGGCTCTCCTTAAATTTAGGAAATATGGGATGATATGGGGCATGGTTAAGGTGTTTGCGTGACGTTTTGGTATGTACGAGTAGTCATGCGTCCGTATTACGCCTTTCAGTCGAACGATGTCGAGCGTTACAGCGGGTCTACCGTCCTTTTAGTCGAGTGAGAAATGACATTGACACAGATAGTGTAGTCTGTGTAAAATCTACGTGCTTCACGCTTGCACCGCACGACGAGTCGAGTGAGAGAAACCTGGTCCCAGGGCTTGACTGACGTATGTGACTCAAAAAACAAAAAAATTGGGCACGCTTATTCTAGGATTCCGTAGTTTAATGACACCGTAGTTTTTTAATATACAGTTTGATGACACCGTGGTTTGATTATGCCGTCATCTGACGGTATAATATAATTTTTTTTTTTTTATTGAAACGACACGGTTTGGCACATCAACTACAACGTCCGTGTGTGAGCCCATAACACCGGGTGAACTAGGTGCCATGTCAGTGCTCCCCCCTTTGATCGTGCCGGCTACA
>WYDE02232281.1:0-14602 GCA_009867175.2 Adela reaumurella
TCAACTAAACACTCTACATTTTGAGTACTTACAGCTAGTTCGACTGTCCATAGTTCGTTTGAATTATTAGCTTCGATGGCATTGACGTTGCGACATTTTATCGACCCGACGAAAGATTTTTCTGGATTTTCCAGCATTTCCACACTTTGCACTATTTTAGAACGGCACATTTTAGCGAAATGATTTAATCGCTTACACTTAGAGCACTTAACACCTTGTGCGGGGCATCGGACGCGATGTATTTGTCCGCACTTTCCACAGCTAGCATCGTTGTTCGAACGGGTGTGGCTGGGCGTTCTAGGCGGGCGACTCGGTGATCTCGGGCGCTGACTGGGTGGCCTCGAGTCCCGTGCTGACTGGAAATTCCCTGCGTAAATTTTTCCAATTAATTTTGACTCCGGCTCAGACTGGGCAAGCCGGCTGGCATGCTCTTTTGAAGATTCGCACGACTTTGCGATCTCGACGGCTCGATCTAGCGTTGACGGGGATTCTAAAAGAATTTTCTCTTTTATGTACGTATTTTTCTGACTTAAATTCCAGCTGAAAATATCTTTGAGGATGTCGTCTCTCTTGTGTTCAAATTCACATAATAGGCTAATATTTGTCAAGTCTGTGACGTAGGAATCAATATCCTCGTCTGGCTGCTGTCGTCTGTTGAACAGTTTGTGTCTTTCCATAGTGACATTAGTCCTGGGACTGAAGTGCTTTTCAAATCGGGTAATTAGCTCACTGTAATTTATTTTATCGAGGTCCACATCAAATGATTTGAAAATTTCTAGGGCCTCCGCGCCAATAAAGTGGAGGAGAATGGCGACTTTGCGACTGTCGGACTCTTCTTCGAGATTATAAGCTCTCAGATAGATTTTGAATTGAGTTAGCCAATTTTTCCATACATGTGACATATTACTGCTTTTGCAGTTTATTGGCGCGACATTATTAGTTAGTGAGGGTTTACTCATCTTATTTGGCGTTTTCTCAGGCGGCGGCGTCTCGGTCGTCTGACCTCCCGTCGCCATGACTGGACTGGCGGTTCTCTTGCTTGACGATTGGGGCTCTGCGGCTCGTTATGGGCTGCGGCGTGACGTCGCTCGTTGCCCGGGCGCAGGCTAAGCTCGACGGCGACTTGATGACCGGCGGTGAAAAAATGCGGTCGGCGGTGACTAATGACGAAGAGCGTATTTCGCGTGAAATTGTGGTCGACGCGCGGAAATAGCATCGCGCAAGGGTGCATCAACGCGAGACTCGGGTTGTATGCGGACTTTTTTTAACCTGACACCATGTTACGTTGTAGATTAGGACGGATTGTGAGGAGCTCAGTGAAACAAGACTTCCGACATTACGATTTATTTTCAAATTGGTGTTGCCATATACAAAACACTATATTGGGCTTATGTGTCAGTGTGGCCATAAGTAAAATGCATAAAGGCTATTTATTCAAGTTGTATCCTGGGAAAAAACTGATTTCCAGGCGAGATAACAGTGCCACTAAGAGAACAAGGTCTGGATTTCACTTTGTAACTGTTTTAAGTTTCAACAACAACTCTTTCACTTGATATTAGGTAATTGGTTGACGACCTGAATTTTCAATGTGCCCAAGAATACAAATCGCGGGTAGACTGAATGCTCAAAATCTAATCTGAAATGTTACATTACAGGCGAATACTCGTCGGTCATGGAGGCAGTATTGTAACGTAATGCTCAAAATCAAATCTGTAAACTTTATCTTACAGGTGAATGCTCTCGGTGAGGGAACACCTTTAAATAAAATATGACTACCTGAAAAATAAAAGTGGGCGGGGCTTCCTATACAAACTCCGTCTTACCTTCGTGCTGGTAAATAAATGAAACAAACGTTTTATTTAATTGTCTTCTATGTTATATTTTACTATTCATAAAAATCATTCAAATAAATTGATTGCCTTATTACTTATTAGACTTGCTTATCACATTAAGAAAATATTTCTGATACAATGTTTTCAAATAAAAGTTGCTCAAACAGTTTTCAAAAGTGAAAAAAATAGTTGAATGAAATCATTCTTAAAAATCATAAGCAAATTTTAAATAATTAAATCTCCTATACCACATTGAATTCATAACTAAAGGGTAAACTTTAGGTACTATAATAAAACACGTGACATTAAAAAAAATTGCGCTTATTACATAATGATTTTACTGTAAACTTATGTCAAATTACATTAAAATATTACTATTACAAAATGACCTACGTAAAAACGCTTTTCATTTTACTCAAAAGTATTACATTTACTTATTATTTCATTTAATCGTATCCCAAGTAGTTTTCGAAATAAAAAAATACCTAATTAGGCGCAAAGTTGAAAAGTAATTTTCATATCACTGAATAAACTTAATATTTCATTTGAAGCATATTGAACCAGCACATTGATTTCTTAGTTTTTTTTTTTTTTTAGACTGACACGGTTTGGCTACATCACCTACAAAATCCGTGTGTGAGCCCATAACACCGGGTGAACTGGGTGCCATGTCAGTGCTTCCCCCTTTGATCGTGCCGGCTACACGGTCGGAAAACACAAACTATTTACATAGCCGTTTCGACCGACGTTTCATTCAGTGCGGTGGCACCAACCCGGGCGGGTTACATTTTTACATATAACATAGTTACATTATATGTTACGGGTAACATAATTACATTATATGTTGATAACCACAATAGCCGGCTGTAAAGTGATTATTGCTCATATTGTGATTTTTCTTAATTTATTTTCTTTGTCTTCCAGTCTTTTAACGCTTTAGGTCCTGACTATAGGGATTGACACTTTATAGGCATTTTCGATACTGTTGAATTTTTTTCTTTGTTTAAAAGATAACTATTATAAGTTCTACATAAACATCTCAATTAGTGACATGATTTGACACTAGTTTCATTGTGATCGCATGACGCACTGACATAAAACGTACAAGAAGGTGCCAAAACGTCCTTTGCACTGTCCTCTCCCCCAACTCAGGGGTCAAATGTATCGAAAAAAATACATCAGAGGTATTTAATCACTCCGCAGCGATATAGGTTCACTGAGTGTCTTATCGTTTATTCAACAGTGAATTCCAGAAGAACCATATAGAAGTTGGAAACAGATGACGCATTGTAGCCCGTTCAGCAATGCCCACCCACGCTGTACTCGTAAGAGGGAAGAGAGTTATCGATAGAGCAGTTAGTTACAGTTATCGACAGACCTAGGTTGAACTAATCAAACTAATGAACGTAAAGAGATTTTGTCTAATACATTTTCGACAGTGGTGGCCTCTATTACAATTATATTCGTCACACTGCTGGGCACAGTTATCTCATTGATATCAGAGGGATTTGGTCCTACAATTCCACACTAACCAACCGGCTGGAAGTGTCCGCGTCAGCAGCCATGTAGCACAAATTATAAATTCATATATATTGAGTTTTCAGAGCGGATTGGACCTCCTGGTTTGGCCGACCGGAAGGAGGCCTCTCGATGCATGCATACAAATATATATTGATTTATCTATAACTATGGTATTGTATGTTAGAAATATACGTCAAACAGTCATCAAATACATTAGACGGTATTCACTACAGTAGGGCCTGCCTTGATAATCCAGACACGTAAAAAAACCATGATACTGCCGAATTACCGAGCCGGATTGCATGCAATTATTTTTATAAATAAATTTTGAATGTTTACGCAATGGAATTATTTCAAATTACAAAAACGACATTTTCTAACTAAAACTACTAAGTCAGCGATGACCAGCTATAGGCGACTGTCGGGCCAATGTTTTCGTCTTTGAATACGCATAGGTAAAGATGGCAGCCGTAACAAATTCACTCGATCGATGGTCACTCCATTTATTATTTACATTTCTTGTGACGGGGATTATGTAGCTCACAGAGTGTCTACCGGTAGCTCAATCCTCCTCGTAGTCGTCGTCGTCGTCGGAGATGTACTTGCGCGCCTGCTTGCGCTTGCGCGCCGACCCGCCCTTGCCCTTACCCTTCAGTTTGATCTTCATCTTCACAGAGCGATTCGACTCGCCGTCCGAATCTTCCTCTGGAGCGGCAGAAACTGTAGACAGGGAAACCGATTTGAGTTACATATTGCTTTACATTTGACTGAAGGCAAACTGTAGGAATACGTACAAGGTTTCTCACAAATACATAGAAGTCCCTACTGTAATGGAAGAAATAAATGATCGAAACGCTCGATAACCTCATGTAAACCCGCTAGCAGCGCAGCTCACACACAACAGAAATAACATAACTCGATTGAGGAGGCACAATGTCCTGGAATTAAACAAACAGGACTGGTAACAATGAAGGTGGCTGTTCGCTGGATCACAACACCTACAAGCCAAAAATGACGCCGAAAGATCCTGCTGCGGTCGATCCGAGCCAGCGGGTTACAGAACATAATGTAACATAAATAACTTTCCTTTTCGTTTGCAGTCAGGTAACATTTAATTGAATAAATAATGTATGAAGAGCTATGTATGTAGGTGCATATGTAAGTAACAACCGAAATATAAAAAATTTGTTATTTTTCCTATGATACCGAGGTAATGTGTCTTTCTTCGTTGGGGTTACCCGCAACGTAAACCCAAGAATTTGCACTGATATTTTTATTTGATTTTACTTTTACCTATTACATACATTACATATCTATTTATGTATTTGCGGGTAACCCCAACAAAGAAAGAAACATTACCTGGGTATCATAGGAAAAAAAAAATTTTTTAAATTGTTTATATTTCGACTTTTACTTACATATGTACCTTAGTAGGTCTCCATACATAATTTATTCAATTAAATGTTGCCTGACTGCGAACGAAAAGGAGGGTTATTTATGTTACATTATGTTCTTTATTATTATTTGAAACTTTTTAAGGTGTCCTGTGTTTCTTAATTTTCTTAATTCACATTTTTAATTTTGTTACTTATTTGATCTTTTTATATACTTACCTAACATTTTTAAATACATTTCGAATTCTTAGCCCTCGATTCATATTAAAACAATACGAAACTTGATATATAGGAATATTGTATTTATTATAGTATTATAAACACTCTCCATAAAATTATCTTCCTTTTGTAGAAAACCGCACCAATTTCTGACAAGCCGTTTCAGAGATAAGTAATAACAGACAAACACACACACACACACTCCTCTCATGCCAAACGCATATACCCGCTCCGCTTTGCGTCGGTGTTAAAAATACGATAATATTTACTTAAATAATATATACCGACTGCTCTGCTTACCCCGACTGTCGGGTTCAGCATGAGTGATATGTATGTATCCTATGTATAGTTTAATGAGGGGTTTTCGTTTGACAGATGCCGCTGTCACTCACGACTTATGGAATCTAAATAGAGCAGGAGAATTAAGTATCTACAACTACGTGCCACCGCCCATGCATCAATCCAAAAAAATAAAACTGAAACTTAAAAACTTCACTAGCCGAGTAAGCAGCCCCACAGTCTCCCACCCAACCGACCAGCAACCGCACCGCCTCGCTTGTCCATCTCGTGGATAGCGACGCTTCCGTTAGCTTATCTACCTCACGGCACGGACCACCCGTGTACATCACCGCACACTACGGGTCTCTACAGACCATTTAGTATTATTATTTATTACATGGTGGTAGGGTTAAACCCGCCTGGGTTGGTACCACCGCACTGAATGAAGGTCGATCGAAGCGGCTATTCCGTCCAGGGGGTCTACCGTGCTATTATCACATGAGCGAGTGAAGAGACATCGCCACAATTTCAACCAATCAGACTGGCGGTGTCGAGTGATCTCGAGTGCGTTAACGCATACAATAGGCAGAAATCTCTTCACTCACTCGAGTGATATTACGCCGGTAGTAGGCCGGATCTGTTATTGAACTAGTGCATAAAGAATACGACCGCGCGACAGCGCGAATGTGTTGCTCCATACAAAGCGCGCGCTCGTCGCCATACAATGCGTGTACCTAATGATTGAATGGGCAATTAATTATAAATATTATTAAATTTTTATAAATATTTTTTTCTCTTAAATTTTATCATGCAACTTCACTTTTTTCTTCTGTATAAAGTAATATGTTTCATAACAAATAATATAATATGCTAGACTTTTGCACTCGCCGCACACCAAATGTAACGAGCTAAATACTGCTCACTGTAATACATCCTTTGGGCTAGTTTAGTGACTAGAAAAGCACTACCTTTTTGCAAAATACCTGGTATGCGCACAATTTTTCCGGATTTTAAAATCTCTGTTAAAATTTGTGTGCAAAATTACGATGCACCCAGGTGAAGGAAAACACCGTGAGGAAACCTATACATTAACGAATTCAAATTCAGCACTATTATACGAAAGTGTTGTAGTGTATAAAGGTTGACTGTCAGAGATTGCCTCCGGCAATAAATCCCCCTTCTGCTAAGCAGAAAAGTCTATTTATTTATTTATTTTTACCTTTTTGAAAAGGCGAATTGCCAAAATGGTAATTATACCTTGTCAAATTTAGGATGATAATTTTGACAGCTCACCTAGGGATGGGATAATGTATAATCGTCAATGAATCGTATTCGATTTACGATATTATTCTCATAGAACTTGGAATCGACAGTTACATCACTACGATAAATGGGCGGTACCCATCAATGAAGTACGATATTATATGCAGCACATTGAACGGAAAAGAAATACCGCACTTCATAGGCGCGATCTGTCAAAATTATCATCCTAAATTTGACAAGGTATAGCCCATTATATTTGTTGGTACGACAATCTACGATTATGTAATTTTTGGTAAATCTACTTCTTTTGAAAAATGAACATATTTGCATTTTTCACCTGGACTGATCGCACGATTAGTTGACCTGAGTGCGCGAGTGAGTCCACGTTCACAGTAAAATCGCCGCACGCACACAAAAAATGCGTTTCTTCCCACACATCCCACATAATCACGATTAATAAAGGGGTGTTCATTTTAAGATTACGACGATCTCTAGTCATTTTAATCGACCTGTATAGATTTAAATTTAAGAATACATTGATTAAGAATGAAACGAAATGCTCTTGGGCACCACAATCCACGCTGACGGCGCTAAGTATTTCACAATTTCATGAAAAAAAGACATTCACCTACATAGTATTGTGATAACAAAAATATTGTCATTTTTAAACAGGTTTCAACTAAGAACATTGCTTTGTCTTCAATACAAAATATTTTTCATATTACGCTTGTATAAGAATTTTTAATTTATACCCGGTTACGTTGCTGTTAAGATTGCACCTTTTGAAATTGAGTAAGAAATTAAGTAGTCAGTACCGACAACAAACACTTCCGAGTATATGCACATATCAACGGACGTCCGTCCATTCAATTCCAAAAGGTCCAATCATAATAGCAACGCAACGGGTTAATACCTCATAACAATTCACCTCCATGTAAAAGCACAAGGCCCTTAAAAGCGTGTGAATAAGTTGAACTTTTTAAATGTTTTTTAAATTCTTTCACAAACATGCTTAGAACCATCGAAGTACTGGATCTCGCACTGACATTACAAATCAATACCTAAATCCCTACGTACACAGCTTAACATTCGTGCGTATGCAGCTGAACATTAGTACAAACACATCTGAACTAACGTACGCACACACAGCTGAACATCCGTACGTACGGAGCTGAAAATCCGTACGCACGCAGCTGAACATTCATACGTACGCAGCTGGCAGGTGAACATCCGTACGTACACAGCTGGCAGCTAAACATCTGTACGTACGGTACAGATGCTTAGCTGCCAGCTGCGTAAGTTGAACATCTGTACATATGCCGCTGGCAGCTGAATACCCGTACATACGTAGCAGACAGCCGAACATCCGTATTTACGCAGCTGGCAGCTAAACGTCTGTACGTACGTTGCTGAACATCCATACAAACGTTCCGCCTAGCATGAAACTGGTTGCTGTGAAAATATGAGTACACGCTCTGAATTTAGTAAGATGCTTTGAGTGCTTCGAAATATGGGATCACTTAATCTAGTACACCGATGCTTAACGTCCTCGACGAATAATCTGTGATGGGATGGTTTCTATATAAACAGTTCACACAGATGGAGAAACTCCATTGTAGCATACAAAATAAATAAATCAATATTTGCTCTTCTGCTTAGCAGAAGTTGGATTATTGCCGGAGGCGAATGCTTCCAGCCAACATATCGCTAATATAGAGCCGAACTTAACCTAATTCCATTCACGATTGTTGTAAAATGACAGTTCTTCTTACAGTTGCGTTCACTTTTTTGTGTCTCTGACAATGGTTCTATGCATCCATGCATTGTAAAATTATGATAAAAAAGTTTGTTTTTTTTTAGTTCTTACCGTGTATAAATGCAGACTGTAATCTTAATTTACTCATGCGAAGTAAGAAACATAATATAAATGCAATTCATACTTCATCAATAAATAAATTAGTAATAAGAAAATAATATCGATTTTAAGTATTGAAGATTGTATGATTGAAAATTGTAATATAATTTAAAAATATATGGTATTTCTATAAACTATTGTTTGATTTTGTTATCCTGCATGTAGCGTAATGTAATGGAGCGTACGAAGCCAATCTGTGTTATGTTTTAACCGATGTATGGATGATATACAAGTAACACCACATAGTCATCATAGTTCGGAAATCAAGTGAATGGGGCCTTACACGCAATTATGAGCAGTCTAAGTATGTAATAGGGCTCGTTTGGCTGTCCATGGTGTAGTGCTGGCCCCTACACTGATGTACGGGAGTAAAAGTTGGGTATGGCAGACGAAGCACGAAAGCAGAATAAATGCTGTGGAAATGTGCGCGTTTAGAAGTATGTGTGGAGTCCCAATGAGACAGATTGAGAAATTTTTAAGTGCGAAAGCGTTGGATCTGAAAGAAGATAACGATTGAGAAAGAAATGTTTCGGTGGTTCGGTCATGCTGGAAGAATGGATAATTGAATTCTAACGAAAGACATTTTTAGAGCGAATGTGAGTGGAAGAGTCGGGAAGGGTCGCCCTAGACGCCGTACCTAGAACAGATCGATCATGTTCTTAAAAAGGGGCAAGTTCGCAGTACCCGTAACCGACGAGCATTTATGACGAATATTACGAGAGTGCAAGAAGCGGTAGAGGTGTTTCAGGGTCGTGGCACGCTGGATCCGTTGTCTCTACCTACCCCACTGGGAAACAGGCGTGACGCTATGTATGTATGTGGGCAACCCAAGTTTCGTCCCCTGTAACAACGAGTGCAGAAAATCATCATATGAGGCTATAAAGTGAGCACATTTTGTGTAACTTGTGACGTAATTATCTCTACAATAGAACAAAAATTGAGAAATTTACTATAAGATACTTTGGTAGATAGATAGATTTACTTTGGATTTATTTGGTATATTAGATACCTAGAATATGTCACCTACATTCCAATTAAAAAAGGATTTTCTGAATAACTTCTAAGGGTTTTTTCACAATTACCTAAGAGGCAAACCATATTCTCTCTCTCTCTTTTATATGAGCGTTAGATGAAATAGCCATATTTTTGCTGAGTTACGAGTACCAAACGTTGCATCCACCGAGCTAACGACGCTGACAACTTTTAGCGTAATTTCCTACGCGCCTTAAATAAAATTTGTTCTTACTCCGCCAGTATTCGACGTCTTCTTGCAGAATGAGTTTTTCCTCGTTCTTGTTGAATACACTAACTTTTAAAGCACGTATTTCATTTTTCATGCTCTGCACTACATTATCATCTACCTCATCGTTCTCTTCTTCATAGTTATTCTGAAAAAAATTTAAACAAAATGATTTTGTCTATTCATAACAAAATGTACAGTCAACAAAACTTTGCGAAAATAATCACTTACCTTCCATACTTCATCTTTTTCAATTATGCACTCAGTTTGAGCCATTGCGTCTACAATGTGTGGTTTTTGCATTGTAATTGCACACTCTACCTCTGCTAGTTTCCGTTTAAGTGCATTTGATTCCTTTCGGTGTTCGTTCTTGATATCATCGAGAAGCGCTTCCAGATTGACGCGGTCGTCCGTCGCGTTTTCTAGTTTCGCGTCATTGATGCGGTTTATCTCACGCTCGGCGAGAAGGCGCGCTTCGCAGTATGCCAGCTCATCGTACAGTGTCGAGTTCCTCTCCTCTAACGACCCAATCTTGCGCAGCAAACACCCATTCTCTTCTTCGCGCAGCAGCGAGTTTTCATTTACTTTTTCGCGCAGGTCATCAATCTCGATTTGGAAGTCGCCGCACGAGCACGCGTCCACCGCGCTCTGCAGGTCGCACTTCACCCGTTCGAGTCGATCGTAACGTGCGGCTAGTTCCGCGTAGCACGTCTGCATCTGGTGCATTCTCTCGAGAAGCGCTGTGCGCGCGCGCGCCGATGCGGCGGCGGCGGAAGCGGTGTCGTCGCCGGGTGCGGCTTCGTCGCCCGCTGTCATATCTGCGAGCAGCTCGCTGCGTCGTCGCTCGCGCACCGCGTCCGCCCCCACGCGAATGCCATAATCGGCGTAACCGACATCTTCATTCCTTCGACGGTTCCTATCACTATCGAGGTTTGACTCTAGCAATCCTTCACTGAAATAGCTTATTTCTGCCTCGTAAGAACATGTAGTCGACAACACCTCGCAAAATGTTTCTAGTATCTTTAACTTGATTACTATTCTACCTTTAAGGTCCACGTCTGTGCCTCGCTTAGATCGCTAGAAGAAGAACAAAGCACATTCGTCTCGCGAGCCGCAAGCAGGGCGGGCGGGCGATGCGATGATTAGCTCAGTGAATAAAATGCGATATCCAGTAAGTACTAACCAGAGACTCCAGATACGATCTGTAGTTATTGTTATTATTGAGTATGGCAAATATTTTTTCTAAAGTCGTGTGAATGTATGCGTATACACAATATGGCTCGCAGATGTCACTCTCCAAAATCTGTTCATTAAAATAAAATATATATATTACAAATATTTATATTGTGAAGTAACGCTACAGAGCCGATGCACTAGATAAATTAACTTTGGAAAATGCACAGAAATATAACTGTTCATCTTGATGTCCGAAACGGGACCCGATCAAGCCCGTGTCCTCAAGTATATAAACCTCAATGCTCTAACCAACTGAGCTATCCGGACTACACATCGTTTTACGAAATTCGTCTTCATATGATTCATCGTTAACGCATCTGGTAGTTCCGCTTCTGCCTGCTAGATGGCGTTACTTAACTATGCAGTTAATTTCTAACTATGCAGTAAAAACATGCTCATAGCGAGGATATAGCTCAAAATGTTTAGTAAAGCCACATAGCAGGCAGAAGCGGAACTACCAGATGCGTTAACCATGAATCATATGAAGACGAATTTCGTAGAGTGATGTGTAGTCCGGATAGCTCAGTTAGTTAGAGCATTGAGGGCTTACACTCAAGGACACGGGTTCGAATCCCGCTTCGGAAATCACGTCAAAAAGTTATTTTTCTTTGTATTTTTCCAAGTTAATTTATCTGGTTCATGGACTCTGCAGCGTTACTTCACAATATAATAAATCTTGTAAGTAGGCACCTGTCAGGCCGGCATGGCATTCGCAACCCCCGCTAAAACTGAATGTCCATGGGCGTCGTTAGTCACCTTTTGGGTGGCTCGGGGCCATATGTCGAAAAATTGTTATTTTTATTTTATCATTCATTTATCACTACCATATAGTATTGATAATTTGCTGGGACATTGAAAGATATATTTAGATAACAAGAATTAAATAATGTTTCACTACGACAGACGATGTAATTGAAGCAAGGACAGACGAAATTAAAAGTGCAGACTTACGTACTTGATGAGATGAGTGTTAATGACACATTGTATCGCCGCAATTGCAGCTCAAAGAGTGTGTAACGCATAATATCAGCCAACTGCCCTCAGCATACTAACGCATGGCTTGGCGAATCAATTGTGGTTATCAATGACACATGATTCAGATTCAGTACCATTGCAAACTGATATTGCATGAACTGTTCCTTATTTATTATGCATTGCCGAGTATTTTTCTATTTTAGTTTGCTTCTTTGTCATGGTTGTCTTTGGCTATCTCTGTTCAGTTCTATCTACTTACTACACTAAACCGTCACATGATTTTTTTTCTTTTCTTTAGTAGCTTGCCTTTTCCCTTGTGGTTTTCCCCAGATTAACTGTTTATCATCACAAGGGGCGTTTCGCTGCCAAATGGCAACTGTCTTACACAACCCGCTTGGTTATTTATTACCTACTTTGGGTTTATCCAATCATATTGAGGTGGCATTGAGTTTTTTTTGGTCTTACGCATTCGTTGAAGTTACCTTCCCCGATTCTATTGTCGTATTTATTACTGTATTAATTTCATGCATGATAAGATAATGCACAATTACCTCCACGACTATATGTGAGGGCACCGTGTAAAAGGCCAGCGGCACAACGCAATAAGCATTCGAGCATAGCAGTGACCGGTTCTTCCATAAATGCACATGCAGCGGCTGTGCCGTGAGACGGGGACGGGGACGAGATAGTATGCAGATCTGGCGTGTCTATTGCGAGTTTATGTCGATCGTCACGCACGGATATATTGTAGTAGCACCCCAAGCGGACGTGCTGCGAACCGCCAAAATCTCCGTGTACAACGCACAGTGTCGATCGTATTTTGCGTTGCAATAACTCGTGATAGACCTACTGGTACTTGAAACTCACTTGGCGATAAATTTTGCCTTGAATGCATAAGGAATTTTGCATAACTCCGCATGGACTTTGGATCTGGATCCTTGTTCGTGTTATATCGCCTGCACCATGGAGCTGAACGACGCGATCCCTCCATACCCATTCCACCATCGCTACAGCTTGGGAATGCATCCACACACTGCCGATATGTAGTCCTGGGGGTCTACCGTGCTATTATCACATGAGCGAGTGAAGAGACATCGCCACGATTTCAAAATCAGACTGGCGGTGTCGAGTGATCTCGAGTGCGTTAACGCATACGATTGGCTGAAATCTCTTCACTCACTCGAGTGATATTACGCCGGTAGTAGGCTAGTTCTGAGTAGCCAGCTAGATTAGGGGGAAGCACTGACGTGGCACCTCCTAATACACCAAGGTACACTGGGCTGACGTCAATGGGGCATTGGGGTGATGTAGCCATCCAGGTCAGTCAAAAAGTCTTAAACCAGTTGAAGATGGCTTGATTGACGCGAGCCGAATCGTCACACTCGCTGGAGGCTGGAGGGCTATAGTGGCTATCGCTTGTCCCAAGCTCGATCGACTCGACGCCCTCCTCCACACAGCCAATGCGGCCGGCCGGGTCGCCGGGTATGCTCGGTGAAGCGATCGCAAGCTGACTTCAACATCTATCCACGATAGCTATTTGTTAGCATTTATATCCGTAAAATAATTCAAAATTATCTTGTAAAATTTGATTTTTTTCCCACCTTACCTATCGTTTGCCAATCATCCATCAAGCACAGAGCACACTACAAAATACTTCAGGTTGGTGATTCGTTTGCTAGCTAGCTTACCCGAGGCGCCGCCTGCGTGTTTAGCCTCAATCATAAGTCTCGATGTACGAATTTCACTTCAATTTCAATTTAATTTTTCACACACACACTCTTCTACTTAGTGTCGTTAATATAGCTTGTTAAAGAATTTCACGAAAAATCAACGAAAACAGACAAATACCTTTCTACTCTCTTATAATTAGCAGTATAATAGTGATTATTTATTTGTATTTTTACCCTACTGCGAAGCAAAGGAGGGTTATGTGTCTTACAGTCTATGTATAAAACACGTTCCTTTGTTCCCCTCATTGTTGGTAGCTAGTACGTACTACATTAGAACTTTTCATTTATGTATTTATATTTTTCTTTTCTTTTTTGTTTTTCTGCTTAGACCACTTGGATAGGTAGAATACTAGGCTTTCAAGGAGAAACCTCTATCAAATACGTAACAGGCTCAGATTCACCACAGAATGAATCATGCACGAGAGGAAGTGACGGTGGCTCTGTCTGTAACTCTGTAACCGCTTTTGTGGTGACTACGATTGTAATACCATTAACGCCTAACTTGTGGCACTTTCGTGTCTCTTTCGAGTCTTACTTACCGCATACAATTCCAGTTCGCGGCAACTACGGCATAGATAAGTCATCATTACACAACAACAGTGACTAATTAATTAATAACTTACAGAACCAAAGATTTTCTTTGTACAGAACGTATCTAAACTAAATTGTTTATTGATTCATCCATCATCCATACAGTTCACTGCACTAACATTTGTCATATTATATTAACATTCAGCCAGTTCGATTAGCACAGCAGAGAAGAACTGGCAAGAAACTTAGCTGGAAAACATTTCAACGTTCAAGTCCAACTGTCTACACGTACGTGTTATGATTTTTATCTCTTTATTCTTTTACAAAAAGATCATCCACACCAAACAGCACACTGCACAATATATCAGCGTCGTTGGCTCAGTGTTGCGGTATTCAGTATTCGATTACCGAAGTTAAGTAATGCTGAGCGCGGTCAGGACTTGGATGGGTGACCGCTTGACCGTAGA